>CM040182.1:44155105-44267605 GCA_022606455.1 Callitettix versicolor
CCCTGCTATCATCTGTCTAGCTGGTTTTAAAGAATCAAATTTCTAAAAAGTAAAAATATCCATTGTCATAACTTTCCATAACAGTTAATTGTACGAATATTTTTTGTTTTACAATAAAATCCCGATTGATGTTTAGATTCATTATTTTATTTATAAGAAAGAAATAGTTTTTATCGTATAGTAAAATGTTAAAAGAAACCCAGATCGACGTTAAATTCATTTTTTTAATTTAAAAGAAAGTGATTTCTGTGTGTCTTACTTACAATACATTATAGTGCTAAATAAAACTTTGATCGATGTTAAGTTCTGCTATTTTTTAAAAAAAACATATTTTCAAACGGTAGCCTAATATGCAGATTTTAAATGTGAAATTTATACCAGGATTAAGTTAATAACTTATAGGATGAAAATTTGAATTTTAAGGATTTTAAATATTGTTAAAAAAATAAATCAAATCCGTGCGACGGTCGGGGTTAACTTCACTTTTTACTTGCGATTTATTTTATTTTAAATTTGGGCAATGATTCACTTTATAAATAGACAAAATATCAGTAAAATCGTACTCGTTTTACAGTTATGTCGTGTTTATAGCTTTTTTATCAACAACCCCTAAGACACAATTTTCAAGTGAACAAAATCTGCATTTTTAATGCATATATTTTAGATGAATTTTATGAAGTGGTAGAATACAGAATTATTAATATTTTAATATTTTCGTACTAATTAGGTGTGTTCAGTAATTGTCTAAAAAAACACCTAAAATTAATCGAAAACGGTAACTTCGTTTAATTTTCAAGTAGTAGTTCAAAGAACAGTTAACTTCCTAATATATTCTTATTTAAAATACAGATCATTCCACAACGACGCTAGAAACGTTATCTGCCAATTTAACTGATAACCGTAGTATTTACGAAAAATGTTACTGAATCAACTTTATTAGAAATTTTATGCTCTTTCTTCACGAAGCAGTCAAAATTATTATAGGTTTTGCCGTTTAGCCAGTATTACATGAAAGAGCCCTCAACGATGAATCAGAGCTCACCATCCTTAAACGGAAATAAATAGGGAAAAAGTTACACACACGTCATTTGGACTTCATACAAGATATCTTCGTAATAAATTTTATAACAATCGGTTAATTGCATTTGGCCAAAACTACATACACTCGTCATCGACAATTCAGGGCCGCCATTTTGAAACGGAAATAAATAAGTCTTATAGAAAACGTCATTTTGGTTTTATACAAGGTACCTTCGTATCAAATTTAATCAATGCGTTTGGCTAAAGCAGCGTTCTACCGTTGTTGTAAATCAGAGGCAATATATAAGGTACCTACGTGCCAAGTTTCAAAACAATCGGTCAGTGCGTTTGGCTATAGCAGCGTTCTACCGTTGTTGTAAATCAGAGGCAATATATAAGGTACCTACGTGCCAAGTTTCAAAACAATCGGTCAGTGCGTTTGGCTAAAGCAGCATTCTACCGTTGTAAATAAGAGGCAATATATAAAGAGTGCAAGTTTCAAAATAATCGGTCAGTGCGTTTACCTAAAGTGCGTTCTAAGTTTAAATCAAAGGTACCAATCGTTTCAAAACAATCGGTCAGTGCGTTTGGCTATAGCAGCGTTCTACCGTTGTTGTAAATCAGAGGCAATATATAAGGTACCTACGTGCCAAGTTTCAAAACAATCGGTCAGTGCGTTTGGCTAAAGCAGCATTCTACCGTTGTTGTAAATAAGAGGCAATATATAAGGTACCTACGTGCCAAGTTTCAAAATAATCGGTCAGTGCGTTTGGCTAAAGCAGCATTCTACCGTTGTTGTAAATCAGAGGCAATATATAAGGTACCTACGTGCCAAGTTTCAAAACAATCGGTCAGTGCGTTTGGCTAAAACAGCGTTCTACCGTTGTTGTAAATCAGAGGCAATATATAAGGTACCTACGTGCCAAGTTTCAAAACAATCGGTCAGTGCGTTTGGCTAAAGTAGCGTTCTACCGTTGTTGTAAATCAGAGGCAATATATAAGGTACCTACGTGCCAAGTTTCAAAACAATCGGTCAGTGCGTTTGGCTAAAGCAGCGTTCTACCGTTGTTGTAAATAAGAGGCAATATATAAGGTACCTACGTGCCAAGTTTCAAAATAATCGGTCAGTGCGTTTGGCTAAAGCAGCGTTCTACCGTTGTTGTAAATCAGAGGCAATATATAAGGTACCTACGTGCCAAGTTTCAAAACAATCGGTCAGTGCGTTTGGCTATAGCAGCGTTCTACCGTTGTTGTAAATCAGAGGCAATATATAAGGTACCTACGTGCCAAGTTTCAAAACAATTGGTCAGTGCGTTTGGCTAAAGTAGCGTTCTACCGTTGTTGTAAATCAGAGGCAATATATAAGGTACCTACGTGCCAAGTTTCAAAACAATCGGTCAGTGCGTTTGGCTAAAGCAGCGTTCTACCGTCGTTGTAAATCAGAGGCAATATATAAGGTACCTACGTGCCAAGTTTCAAAACAATCGGTCAGTGCGTTTGGCTAAAGTAGCGTTCTACCGTTGTTGTAAATCAGAGGCAATATATAAGGTACCTACGTGCCAAGTTTCAAAACAATCGGTCAGTGCGTTTGATCAAAACTGCTTACATACAAATAAAGAAACAAGAAACTAAATGCCAAACGGTCGGGTTAAAACAAATACTTCGCTTCGATCGGTCATTTATGAGCATACGCTATACATATAGCTTTAACTCCAGGTAAAAATATCTTTTTTTAATATTATATGTCGAATATTTATACTGTCACTACAATTTCTACATAGGCTATCCATATAACGCTTTGTAAATATTTCTATAACATTTATTCCATTTGGGTTGCTATAATTTTTTACGATAATAAATTTTAAAAATATACAAGGAAACAATAAACCATTTTTAATTTTCTAATGACCTTTATTCAGCCATTCCCAGTCAGTGTTGCCACATTGTCGCTGATTCGTAAACATTTCTTTTGAAGTTATCGATAAATTATTTTGTGCGTAACATCAGTGCTAATTAACTTTGAATTGAGTTTCTGATTGCTGCTTTCCATCTGTATTTATATTTATCATAATTTAAAAGTCGCCGCTAATAAAACATCGCGTATCAATCGTATTTTACTAACAGAAATAAATTAAAATATAGTACCGCATGCTAACAGAGCAAAATATCTTTGTTTGACCCTTGATGCCAAGGTTACGATGGAAGGAACACGTTAAAAAAACTGCAGAAAACGCATTGGCTGATTCGAAGGTAATAACTGTCAATACATAACAAATGACTGCTATTCAAACAAATGCTAAAATCAGTATGGTTGTATAGTACCATACCATACTAAAATAGTATAGTATAGTATAGTATAGTACCATACCAAAATCAGCTTTGGGGTTACACCAAGAAGTCTAATTCTAAAATTATTCAGGCTTTTCAAAATAAAGTACTGATAGCTACAGTGAAAGACCCTTGGTATGTCAGTAATGTAATATTCACAGAGGTTTGAAAATTAAACCAGTAGAAGTCGAAAAGCAAAAGCAAGCCAAAAAATAAGTTTCCATCAACACGAAAATGTTGAAGTACTTCAGCTGCTTGACAATGAGACCGAAGCCTTTTGAATTGATTTAGTGTTCATAGTGTTGCACTATAGGTGGTGCTGTAATCAGAGGTGCATTGGGCAATAACCTTATAAACTGTTATAATTATTTATTGGATAATAAACTGGCGGTTAGCCAATAAAGATAGTTGTAGCGTATGTAATAATTTAAAAAATCTAACCTTCTTATCCTAACTTCAGTTTTAAATTATGGTAATACAATATACTTATCTATCTTAAAGGAATTTAAGCTTCACTCAGATAGTATTTTCCCGAACGCAATAAACAAATAATGCTTAGGTTAAATACCTCAAGGTCAGATAAATACTTACGATGAATTGGTCTTAGAAAATTACCTTAGATCCCATGGAGTCAAAGAGTGAATTGTTTTAACTTAATAATTTACTCGTATATCTTTTGCTACATTTCTGTTCATGTACAGAATTTAAAAAAATATGAATTTACAAAAAAACTGCGATATTCTTTTATTAGACATATATAAATTAACTGTTAAAAAACAATTCAAGATTATCAAACATATACTCGTATAATTAAAAAAATATTCTCAGTTTAAAGATATAGGAATGCGTAAATCATTTTTATATTATTTACATAGCTATAACAGTTCAAACTTCGAAACACTATTCCAGTACAGGTTAATACTAATTAACCTATTAGTTTAATATTACAGTATTAATAGTTATTAATTTAATTAATTAATAATTAATAGCAATTTAACCGACAGAATACGTTTTTCTCGTCGCCGTTTAATTATGCACTTGATTGTGCTTTCCCCCGTTGTTATATTAATTGTTTCATACTTGTTAATAGTCTGTTATTTTAATTGCATTAAAATTATACTTGTTTAATTAAATTACTTATTATTGTTTATTTTATATCGTTTATTTTTTATAATGTAATACATGAAATTTAACGCGATGTTATGCAATAAATATTCTTGTTTTTTCTGTCTTTATTATTAAAAATTTTAATAATAAATCTTTTTTCCAATTCTCCGATCATTTCCAATGAACAGAAGAATAATTCCGTCACTGTTTAGTTGCACACTTGATTATGTTTTCCCGCGCAGTTATGCTAATTATTTTACACTTTTAAATAGTCTAAAAGTTATTCAATTTTTATTAAAATTATTCACTGTTAATAGTGCTGGATATTTTAATATTTTAATATTTAATACAAACAACCAATGATCTAGTAAATATATTTAGCATAATCTGCTTTAGTTATTGTCTTGACGTTATCACTCTTAATAATTTTGTAATTTTGAAAACATAGCAGAAAAACTCATAGAAGTTCGACTTTATTATGATTTTGACGAAACGTTGAACAACAACTGATGTAGGCCTACACCGGTGTGTGCATACGCGTGCGTGTGTGCGCGTTTGTATTTTCACGTGTGCAATTCGGTCCAACTGATTAAACGATAGCTCAAAAATCGATCGTGGTAATAAACAAGTTCTTTACAAAAAAAAATGACAAACAGTTTAAAAATAGGGGCCATTTCAAATATACTAAAAATAAAACCTTTTATTATTTTACATTTTTTGAAATTCTGACTTTACCGTTTTAATCAACGTTGAAATTAAAATAACATATTTTTCAAATTATATATATATATATATATATATATATATATATATATCAATGTTGAAATTTGCATAATATTGTATTTTCAAACCACACACACACACACACACACACACACTTCATGTATATAGCAAACCAATACAAGGCCAATAAAATGTGATGAAATATCAAACATTATTTTACCTTTATCAAATAGCGGTGTGATATTTATCCTTAAGGTGATTAGATTCAATATGACCAGCTGGGTTCACAGGACTCTGAAATTTAACAAGTAGAAGCAGTTTTATATTTTCTCTGAACCGTTTCATTCTCGAAAATATTGTTTTAAAAACATTTTTTAGATACGAAAAAGTTCATTAAGACTTTTCTTAAGCAGATATTTTCTAAATCAACTTTAAATATTTTGATCAAATTTTCTTTAAATATATACTTAAAGCTCATAAATAAAATATGTTATATAAAGTCGCATCCGGTTCCACGGGTATCGACAAAAAAATAAAATAAAAAAATAATTGTGGCTAAAAGTTGATGACAAAAAAAATGTTTATGGACCTTTTAGAGGTAAACAGAATTCTTCAAAAGTTCCAGTTGCCATGTCCTTCTCTCAAATTTCGATATATTAGGTCAGAAAATGTATAAATTTTTCAAACTTAGTTTCGATTAAAAAAAATTTGTTCAGAACTTTTCGTTATTTTACAAATTTTTATATTAGTGGACAAAAGAGAGTTTTTTTCTAAATAACCTTAGGATTTTATACGCTTCTCAAAGTTTTGCATTGTGGGTAAAAGTAAGTAGAATATAATTCAGCAGATATTTCTATTTGAAAAAGAAAATACACACTACAAGCTGTGTGTATGCCCTATTTCGTTACGGCAGTAGATAAGACGAAAAATCAACCCTAGTACCAAATTTGTAAACAATCGGTCAATGCGTTTGGCCAAAACTGCGTATACTCGCCATTGTAATTCAGTAGCCGCCATCTTGAGAGAAAGTTATTGGGGAGAAATGTTACGCAAACATCGTTCGGGCTTATACAAGGTACTTTCGTACCAAATTTCAAAACAATCGGTCGATGTGTTTGGCCAAAAATGCGTACGCTCGTCATTGTAAATCAGAGATCGCCATATTAACAGAAAAGTAAATGGGAAAAAATTACACATAGGCCTACATATTTTGGGCTTATGCAAAGTACCTTCGTGCCAAATTTAAAAACATTCGGTCAATACGTTTGGCCAAAACTACATATTCTCGTTATTGTGTATCACTAATCGCCATCTTGAAAGAAATTTATGGGGAAAAATTTAGACAAACATCGTAAAGATATTTTCGTACCAGATTTAAAAACAATCAGTCAATCCGTTTTTCTATAACTTCGTATACTCGTCATTGTAAATCAGAGACCGCCAATTGAAAGAATAGTATTAGGAGACATTTTTCCATGCAACTTTCGGACTTATACAAGGTACCTTCGTACTAAATTTTAAAACAATCGGTCGATGCGTTTGGCCAAAATTGCGTAGATCGTTTCTTCAGTTCAGAGGCCGCCGTATTAAAACGAAAACGAATGAAAAATCTTACGCATACATCTTTCGGGCTTCATACAAGTTACCTTAGTACAAAATTTCAAAGTACCTTAGTACTTTGATCAAAACTGCGTAACAAAGAAATACAAACACAAAAACCAAATATCAAATGGTCTAGTTGAAATAGAGACCTCGCTTCGCTCGATCAATAAGTAAAAATGATCGGTAAATCGCACAATTACTGCTTTCTGACATCATTTTCAAAGAGTTAGAAATTTTTAATTGGGAAACTTTTGTAATTAATTTCATATTGTTTTGCTCATGCTGATTATTAGAATTCTATTATGGTTTATCTCTCGCGCTGGAAAGTAACAATTTGTTATACTTTAGTTTTACATTTGTATGCATTCGAACATTAAAATTGTTTATTGCAAGTTTAGTAGTTATCCCCGTTTGTTAGGTAAAGTTAGAAAACCGTTTGAAACAATTAACCTACAAAAGATGAAACAAGTTTTAATAAAGTGCTTTATGAAATTTTAACAATTTACGGATTTCAGAATTAATCTGTTTCAGTTTGTTTGAAACAATGCGAGTAAAATACATTCTGTTAGTTTAAAATATTAAAGGTCAAAGTAGGTTATCATACTGTAATCAATATATTGGCTACTAATTAACATCACACATCGTTTGTAATTTATAATACGTTTCACGTAACAAGTTTTAATTAATTTTGTAAGGCTTTATACACAACAATTATTATTGTTAATTATAAATTGAATACCGATTTTGTAAAATTAGTATACACAATAGACTTTTAATCATGGAAGTTCGGTCAATAGAAAAGCAAGCATTTTTTTTTTAATAACGTCTGTACGCAAATCTGACTAATGGTTACGAGGGATCAGCTTTAACAGAAAGGTATAAAACTAACAGCAGTAACTTTAGTTTCGAAACAAATACCTATGCGAAAACTCGAAGGTGCGAAAAATATAAATACCTTTTTATTTTGTAAATTAAAACAATAACTGTTTATTAATAGGATGAGATAAACTACATCAAATTTCAATAACCTTTTAAAATAAGGCAATAAGTTTTGAGAGTTTTAGAAAAATATTTTGCCTGTTTCACAAATTGTTATAAAAATTATGACTATTATTTAATTATTAAATTTATTACACAAACCTGGCAGAGGCATCTGAGGTGAACAGCTGGATGAGTTTAGAAATCGCACCGTACTTAGGTACTACTTTCACTCATATATTTAACACACACACACACACACACACACACACACACACACACACACACACACACACACACACACACACACACACACACACACACACACACACACACACACACACACACACACACACACACACACACACACACACACACACACACACACACACACACACACACACACACACACACACACACACACACACACACACACATACACATACACATACACATACACACACACACACCCACACTTAAATGACAATAAATCCAATACATTACGGTCAATAAAAGGATATCAAATTTTGTCAAATAAATACAACCAAAATTAGCTCGCAATGTTAAAAAAGTCTGTAAAATCTAGATTCTAGCCGTTATATATTCTAGATTTCATTCAACTTTAATATATTTTTTTCTTTGTCAAGGATCAATAAACGTTTTTTTTATAAGAAATCAAATTCGTGTGAATTTGTCAGCGGATTTCAGTAGCAACAAGACCATTTTTCTGAAGTAAGCGGTCACGTCTCTAACGAGTTGTGAGACAGACAGACGGATAGAAGCGGGAATTCACATGGGTTTTTTCTTTTTCTGTAGTGAGCGGTTACGTCTCTTACGAGTTGGGAGACAGACAGACGTAGAGGATAGTGAATTCACAAGAGTTTTTACTTTTCTGTAGTGAGCGATCATTTATCTTACGAGTTACGAAACAGACAAACAGAAAAGAGAGTGAATTCAAAATAGTTTTTATTTTTCTGTATTGAGCGGTCACGTGTCTTACTAGTCGCGAGACAGACAGACGGAGAGAAGTGGGAATTTACAAAGGTTTTCAATTTTTCGGAAGTAAGCGGTCACGTCTCTTACGAGTTGCCAGACAGACAGACGGAACGGATAGTGAATTCACAATGGTTTTTTATTTTTTTGTATTGAGCGGTCACGTCTCTTAAGAGTCGCGAGACAGACAGACGGAAAGGAGACTGAATTCACAAGAGTTTTTTATTTTTCTGTAGTGAGCGGTCATTTATCTTACGAGTTACGAAACAGACAGACAGAAAAGAGAGTGAATTCAAAATAGTTTTTTATTTTTCTCTATTGAGCGGTCACGTGTCTTACTAGTTGCAAGACAGAGAGACGGAGAGAAGTGGGAATTTACAAGGGTTTTAAATTTTTCGGAAGTAAGCTGTCACATCTCTTACGAGTTGCCAGACAGACAGACGGAACGGATAGTGCATTCACAATGTTTTTTAATTTTTTTGTATTGAGCGGTCACGTCTCTTAAGAGTCGCGAGACAGAGAGACGGAAAGGAGATTGAATTCACAAGAGTTTTTTATTTTTCTGTAGTGAGCGGTCACGTCTCTTACGAGTTGCGAGACAGACAGACGAGGAGGAGAGTGAATTCACAAGGGTTTTTAATTTTTCTGTAGTGAGCGGTCACGTCACTTACGAGTTTCGAGACAAAAAGACGGAGAGAAGAATTAATTCACAAGGGTTTTTAATTTTTCTGTATTGAGCGGTCACATCTCTAATGAGTTGCGAGACAGACAGACGGGTAGAAGAGGGAATTTACAAGGGTTTTTTATTTTTCTGTATTGATCGGTCATGCCTCTTACGAGTTGCGAAACAGACAGGCGGAAAGAAGATTGAATTAATAAGGGTATTTTATTTTTCTGTAGTGAGCGGTCTCGTCTCTTACGAGTTGAGAGCCAGACAGACAGAAAATAGAGTGAAATCGCAATGGTTTTTATTTTTCTGTATTGAGCGGTTACGTCTCCTACGAGTTGCGAGACAGATAGACGGAGAGAAAAGGAATTTACAAGGGATTTTCATTTTTCTGAAGTAAGCGGTCACGTCTCTTACGAGTTGCGAGACAGACAGACGGAGAGGTCAGTGAATTTTCAAGGTATTTTTATTTTTCTGTATTGAGCGGTCACATTTCTTACGAGTTGCGAGACAGACAGGCGGAAAGGAGAGTGAATTCACAAGGGTATTTTATTTTTCTGTATTTAGCGGTCAAGTCACTTACAAGTTGCGAGACAGACCGATTTGGAGAAGAGGGCATTTACAAGGGTTTTTTATTTTTCTGTATTGAGCGGTCACATCTCTTACGAGTTGCGAGACAGACAGACGGAAAGGATGGTGAATTCACAATGGTTTTTTATTTTTCTGTATTGAGCAGTAACGACTCTTACTAATTGCGAGACAGACAAACGGAGGGAAGATTGAATTTTTTTTTTTTTTGTAGTGAGCGGTCACGTCTCTACGAGTTGCGAGACAGACAACCGGGGAGAAGAAAGAATTTACAAGGGTTTTTAATTTTTCTGTAGTAAGCGGTCACGTCTCTTACTAGTTGCGAGACAGACAGACGGAAAGGAGAGTGAATTCATTTTTTTTCTGTAGTGAGCGGTCACGTCTCTTACAAGTTACGAGACAGACAGACGGAAAGGAGAATGAATTCACAGGGGTTTTTTTTTCTATATTGAGCGGTCACGTCTCTTACGAGTTGCGAGACAGACAGACAGAGAGGAAAGTGAATTTACAAGGGTTTTTATTGTTCTGTGGTGAGTGGTCACGACTGTTACGAGTTGCGAGACAGACGGACGTAGGGGAGAGTGATTTCACAAGAGTTTTTATTTTTCTGTAGTGAGCGATCATTTCTCTTACGAGTTTCGAGACAGACAGAAAAGAGAGTGAATTCACAAGGGTTATTATTTTTCTGTATTTTTCTGTATTTTCCAGACAGACGGAGGGAAGATTGAATTCCTTTTTTTTTGTAGTGAGCGGTCACATCTCTTACAAGTTGCGAGAAAGAAAGACGGAAAGGATAATGAATTCACAGTGGTTTTTTATTTTTCTGTATTGAGCTTTAACGACTCTTACGAGTTGCGAGACAGACAGACGGAAAGGAGAGTGAATTCACAAGGGTCTTATATTTTTCTGTAGTAAGCGGTCACGTGTCTTACGAGTTGCGAGACAGACAGACGGAGGGAAGAGTGAATTCATTTTTCTTTTATTATTCTGCAGTGAGCGGTCACGTCTCTTGCGAATTGCTAAAGAGACAGACGGAGGAGACAGTGAAATAACAAGGGTTTTTTATTTTTCTGTATTGGGATGGCACATCTCTTACGAGTTGCGAGACGTACAGACGTGGAGGAGAGTGAATTCACAATGTTTTTTTCTTTTTTTGTAGTGAGCGGTCACGTCTCTTACGAGTTGCGAGGCATACAGACGTAGAGGAAAGTGAATTCACAATGGTTTGTTAATTTCTGTACTGAGCGGTCACGTCTCTTACGAGTTGCGAGACAGACAGACGGAGAGGAGACTGAATTTACAACGTTTTTTTATTTTTATGTAGTGAGCGGACACGTCTCTTACGAGTTGCGAGATAGACAGACGGTAAAGAGCGTGAATTCAAAGGATTTTTTATTTTTCTGTATTGAGCAGTCACGTCTCTTACGAGTTGCGAGATAGACAGACGGTAAAGAGCGTGAATTCAAAGGATTTTTTATTTTTCTGTATTGAGCAGTCACGTCTCTTACGAGTTGCGAGACAGACAAATAGAGAATAGAGTGAATTAACAAGGGTTTTTTATTTTTCTCTATTAAGCGGTTACGTCTCTTACGAGTTGCGAGACAGACCGCCGTAAAGGATAGTTAATTCACAATGGTTTTTTATTTTTCTGTATTGAGCGGTCACGTTTCTTACGAGTTGCGAGACAGACAGAGAGAGAGAAAAATGAATTTCCAAGGGTTTTTTTCTGTAGTGAGCGGTCTCGTCTCTTACGAGTTGCTAGACAGACAAACGTAGAGGGAAGTAAATACGCAAGAGTTTTATTTTACTTTAGTGAGCAATCATTTCTCTTACGAGTTGCGAGACAAACAGACGGAAAGGATAGTGAATTCACAATGGTTTTTTATTTTTCTGTATTGATCGATATTGTCTCTGATGAGTTGCTAAACAAACAGGCGCAATAGAGATTGAATTCACAAGGGTTTTTTATTTTTTTGTAGTGAGCGGTCACGTCTCTTACGAGTTACGAGTCAGACAGACGGAGAGGAGAGTGAATTTACAAGGGTTCTTTATATTTCTGTAGTGAGCGGTCACGTCTCTTACGAGTTGCGAGACAGTCAGACGGAGAGAAGGGGGAATTTACAAGGGTTCGTAATTTTTCTGAAGTAAGCGGTCACGTCTCCTACGAGTTGCGAGAAAGACAGACGGAAAGGATAGTGAATTCACAATGGTTTTTTATTTTTATGCATTGAGCTTTAACGACTCTTACGAGTTGCGAGACAAACAGGCGGAAAGGAGAGTAAATTCACAAGGGTCTTATATTTTTCTGTAGTAAGCGGTCACGTGTCTTACGGGTCGCGAGACAGACAGACGGAGGGAAGAGTGAATTCATTTTTTTTTTATTTTTCTGTAGTGAGCGGTCACGTCTCTTACGAGTTGCTAAAGAGACAGACGGAGGAGAGAGAGAAATTAGAAGGGATTTTTATTTTTCTGTATTGAGCGGTCACATCTCTTACGAGTTGCGAGACGTACAGACGTGGAGGAGAGTGAATTCACAATGTTTTTTTCTTTTTTTGTAGTGAGCGGTCAGGTCTCTTACAAGTTGCGATACATACAGACGTAGAGGAAAGTGAATTCACAATGGTTTGTTATTTTTCTGTAGTGAGCGGTCACGTCTCTTACGAGTTGCGAGCCAGACATACGTAGAGGAGAGTGAATTTATAAGGGTTCTTTATATTTCTGTAGTGAGTAATCATTTCTCTTACGAGTTGCGAGACAGACAGACGGAAAGGAGATTGAATTCACAAGGGATTTTTATTTTTCTGTAGTGAACGTTCACGTATCTTTTGAGTTGCAAGACACACAGACGGAAAGGAGAGTGAATTCCCAAGTGTTTTTCATTTTTCTGTAGTGATCGGTCACGTCACTTACGAGTTCGAGACAGACAGACGAAGAGAAGAGTTAATTCACAAGGTTTTTTTATTTTTCTGTATTAAGCCGTCACATCTCTTACGAGTTGCAAGACAGACAGACGGTGAGAAGCGGGAATTTACAAGGGTTTTTAATTTTTCATTATTTAGCGATCACATCTCTTACGAGTTTTGAGACGGACAGACGGAAAGGATAGTGAATTTACAAGGGTTCTTTATATTTCTGTAGTGAGCGGTCACGTCTCTTACGAGTTGCGAGAAAGACAGACGGAGAGAAGGGGGAATTTACAATGGTTCTTAATTTTTCTGATGTAAGCAGTCACGTCTCTTACGAGTAGCGAGAAAGAAAGACGGAAAGGAGAGTGAATTCACAGGGGGCTTATATTTTTCTGTAGTGAGCTGTCACGTGTCTTACGAGTTGCGAGACAGACAGACGGAGAGGACAGTGAATTTACAAGGGTTTTTTATATTTCTGTAGTGAGCGGTCACGTCTCTTACGAGTTGCGAGAAAGACAGACGGAGAGAAGGGGGAATTTACAATGGTTCTTAATTTTTCTGATGTAAGCAGTCACGTCTCTTACGAGTTGCGAGAAAGAAAGACGGAAAGGAGAGTGAATTCACAGGGGGCTTATATTTTTCTGTAGTGAGCTGTCACGTGTCTTACGAGTTGCGAGACAGACAGACGGAGGGAAGTGTGAATTCATTTTTTTTATATTTTTCTTTAGTGAGCGGTCACGTCTCTTACGAATTGCTAAAGAGACAGACGGAGGAGACAGTGAAATAACAAGGGTTTTTTATTTTTCTGTATTGGGATGGCACATCTCTTACGAGTTGCGAGACGTACAGACGTGGAGGAGAGTGAATTCACAATGTTTTTTTCTTTTTTTGTAGTGAGCGGTCACGTCTCTTACGAGTTGCGAGGCATACAGACGTAGAGGAAAGTGAATTCACAATGGTTTGTTAATTTCTGTACTGAGCGGTCACGTCTGTTATGAGTTGCGAGACAGACAGACGGCTATAAGAGGGAATTTACAAGGGTTTTTTATTTTTCTGTATTGAGCGGTCATATCTCTTACGAGTTTCGAGATAGACAGACGGAAAGAATAGTGGATACACAATGGTTTTTTAATTTTTCTGTATTAAACGGTCACGTCTCTTACGAGTTGCGAGACAAAGAGACGGTAAGGTGATTAAATTCACAAAGGTTTTTTATTTTATGTAGTGAGCGGTCACGTCTCTTACGAGTTGCGAGAGAGACAGACGGAGAGGAGAGTGAATTTACAACGTTTTTTTATTTGTATGTAGTGAGCGGTCACGTTTCTTACGAGTTGCGAGATAGACAGACGGTAAAGAGAGTGAATTCAAAATTTTTCTGTATTGAGCAGTCACGTCTCTTACGAGTTGCGAGACAGACAGATAGAGAATAGAGTGAATTAACAAGGGTTTTTTATTTTTCTCTAATGAGCGGTTTCGTCTCTTACGAGTTGCGAGACAGACCGCCGTAAAGGATAGTGAATTCACAACGGTTTTTTTATTTTTCTGTATTGAGCGGTCACGTTTCTTACGAATTGCGAGACAGACAGAGAGAGAGGAAAATGAATTTACAAGGGTTTTTTTCTGCAGTGAGCGGTCACGTCTCTTACTAGTTGCTAGACAGACAGACGTAGATGAGATTAAATTCACAAGAGTTTTTATATTTCTTTAGTGAGCAATCATTTCTCTTACGAGTTGCGAGACAAACAGACGGAAAGGAGATTGAACTCACAAGGGTTTTTAATTTTTCTGTAGTGAGCTGTCACGTCTCTTACGAGTTGCGAGACAGACAGACGGAGAGAAGAGTTAATACACAAGGGTTTTTATTTTTCTGTATTAAGCTGTCACATCTCTTACGAGTTGCAAGACAGAACGACGGTGAGAAGAGGGAATTTACAAGGGTTCTTAATTTTTCATTATTGAGCGGTCACATCTCTTACTAGTTGCGAGACGAACAGACGGAAAGGATGGTGAATTCACAATGGTTTTTTATTTTTCTGTATTCATCGGTATTGTCTCTTACGAGTTGCGAAACAGACAGGCGGAATAGAGATTGAATTCACTAGGGTTTTTATTTTTCTGTAGTGATCGGTCACGTCTCTTACGAGTTGCGAGCCAGACAGACGGAGAGGAGAGTGAATTTACAAGGGTTCTTTATATTTCTGTAGTGAGTAATCATTTCTCTGACGAGTTGCGAGACAGACAGACGGTAAAGAGAGTGAATTCAAAGGGTTTTTTATTTTTCTGTATTGAGTGGTCACGTTTCTTACGAGTTGTGAGACAGACAGACAGAGAGGGAAATGAATTTACAAGGTTTTTTTTCTGTAGTGAGCGGTCACGTCTCTTACGAGTTGCTAGACAGACAGACGTAGAGAAGGGTAAATTCACAACAGTTTTTCTTTTTCTTTAGTGAGCAATAATTTCTTTTACGAGTTGCGAGACAGACAGACGGAAAGGAGATTGAATTCACAAGGGTTTTTTATTTTTCTGTGGTGAACAGTCACGTCTCTTTTGAGTTGCAAGACAGACAGACGGGAATGAGAGTGAATTCGCAAGGGTTTTTAATTTTTCTGTATTGATCGGTATTGTCTCTGACGAGTTGCGAAACAAACAGGCGCAATAGAGATTGAATTCACAAGGGTTTTTTATTTTTCTGTAGTGAGCGGTCACGTCTCTTACGAGTTGCGAGCCAGACAGACCGAGAGGAGAGTGAATTTACAAGGGTTCTTTACATTTCTGTAGTGAGCGGTCACGTCTTTTACGAGTTGCGAGACAGTCAGACGGAGAGAAGGGGGAATTTACAAGGGTTCTTAATTTTTCTGAAGTAAGCGGTCACGTCTCTTACGAGTTGCGAGAAAGACAGGCGGAAAGGATAGTGAATTCACAATGGTTTTTTATTTTTCTGTATTGAGTTTTAACGACTCTTACGAGTTGCGAGACAAACAGACGGAAAGAAGAGTGAATTCACAAGGGTCTTATATTTTTCTGTAGTGAGCGTACACGTGTCTTACGAGTCGCGAGACAGACAGCCGGAGGAGAGAGTGAAATTACAAGGGTTTTTTATTTTTCTCTATTGAACGGTCACATCTCTTACGAGTTGCGAGACGTACAGACGTGGAGGAGAGTGAATTCACAATGTTTTTTCTTTTTTTGTAGTGAGCGGTCACGTCTCTTACGTGTTGCGAGACATACTGACGTAGAGGAAAGTGAATTCACAATGGTTTGTATTTTTCTGTAGTGAGTGATCACGTCTCATACGAGTTGCGAGACAGACAGACAGAGAGGAAAATGAATTTACAAGGTTTTTTTTCTGTAGTGAGCGGTCACGTCTCTTACGAGTTGCTAGACAGACAGACGTAGAGAAGAGTAAATTCACAAGAGTTTTTATTTTCTTTAGTGAGCAATCATTTCTTTTACGAGTTGCGAGACAGACAGACGGAAATGAGATTGAATTCACAAGGGTTTTTTATTTTTCTGTATTGAGCGGTCACGTCACTTACGAGTTGCGAGACAGACAGACGGAGAGAAGAGTTAATTCACAAGGGTTTTTTATTTTTCTGTATTAAGCGGTCACACTCTTACGAGTTGCAAGACAGAGAGACTGTGAGAAGAGGGAATTTACAAGGGTTCTTAATTTTTCATTATTGAGCGGTCACATCTCTTACGAGTTGCGAGACGGACAGACGGAAAGGATAGTGAATTCACAATGGTTTTTTATTTTTCTGTATTGATCGGTATTGTCTCTGACGAGTTGCGAAACAAACGGGTGCAATAGAGATTGAATTCACAAGGGTTTTTTATTTTTCTGTTGTGAGCGGTCACGTCACTTACGAGTTGCGAGCCAGACAGACGGAGAGGAGAGTGAATTTACGAGGGTTCTTTATGTTTCTGTAGTGAGCGGTCACGTCTCTTACGAGTTGCGTCACAGACAGACAGGAAATAGAGTGAATTCACAGACACGTCTCTTACTATTTGCGAGACAGATAGAGTGAGAAGAATTGAATTCACATGGGGTTTTTATTTTTCTGTAGTGAGCGGTCACGTCTCTTCGAGTTACGAGAATTGTTTTTATTTTTCTGTAGTGAGCGGTCATACAGACGAGAGACGGAGAAGAGTTAATTCACAATGGTTTTTTATTTTTCTGTATTGAGCGGTCACATCTCTTACGAGTTGCAAGAAAGACAGACGGGGAGAAGAGGGAATTTACAGGGGTTTTCAATTTTTCTGTAGTGAGCGGTCACGTCTCTTAATAGTTGCGAGACAGACAGACGGAGAGGAGAGTGAATTTACAAGAGTTTTTTAATTTTCTGTATGGAGAGGTTACGTCTCTTATAAGATGCGAGACAGACAGACAGAAAATTGAGTGAATTCACAAGGGTTTTGTATTTTTCTGTATTGGGCGGTCACATCTCTTACGAGTTGCGAGACAGACAGACGGAAAGGATAGTGAATTCACAGTTGTTTTTTATTTTTTTGTATTGAGCGGTCACGTCTCTTACGATTTGCGAGACAGACAGACGTAGAGGGGAGTGAATTAACAATGGTTTTAATTTTTCTGTAGTGAGCGATCATTTCTCTTACGAGTTACGAGACAGACAGACAGAAAAGAGAATGAATTCACAAGGGTTTTAAATTTTTCTGAAGTAAGGCGTCACGTCTCTTACTAGTAGCTAGGCAGACAGATGGTAAGGATAGTGAATTCACAATGTTTTATTTTTTTTTTTGTAATGAGCGGTCACGTCTCTTACGAGTTGCAAGACAGACAGACGGGTAGGAGAGTGAATTCCAAAGGGTTTTAAGTTTCTCTGTAGTGAGCTGTCACGTCACTTACGAGTTGCGGGACAGACAGACGGAGAGAAGAGGGAATTTACAAGGGTTTTTTTATTTTTCTGTATTGAGCGGTTACATTTCTTACGAGTTGCGAGACAGACTGACGGAAAGGATAGTGAATTTACAATGGTTTTTTTATTTTTCTGTATTGATCAGTCATGTCTCTTACGAGTTTGGAAACAAACAGGCGGAAAGGAGATTGAATTAACAAGGGTTTTTTATATTTCTGTAGTGAGCGGTCACGTCTCTTACAAGTTGCGAGACAGACAGACGTAGAGGAGAGTGAATTCACAAGGTTTTTTTATTTTGCTCTATTGAGCGATCACGTCTCCTATGAGTTGCGAGACAGACAGACGGAGAAGAGAGTGAATTTACAAGGGTTTTTTATTTTTATGTAGTGAGCAGTCACTTCTCTTACGAGTTGCGAGAGAGACAGGAGTGTGAATTTACAAGGGTTTTTTTTCTGTAGTGTGCGGTCACGTCTGTTACGAGTTGCGAGACAGACAGACGGAAAGGAGATTGGATTCACAAGAGTTTTTTTATATTTTTGTATTGAGCTGTCACGTCTCTTACGATTTACGAAACAGACAGACCGATAGTAGAGTGAATTTACAAGGGTTTTTTATTTTTGTGTAGTGAGCGGTCACGTCTCTTACAAGTTGCGAGACAAACAGACGGAAAAAAGAGTGAATTCACAAGGGTTTTTTATTTTTCTGTATTGAGCGGTCACATCTCTTACGAGTTGCGAGAAAGACAGACGGGGAGAAGAGGGAATTTACAAGGGTTTTTTTTTATGTATTGAGCGGCCACGTCTCTTACGAGTTGCGAAACAGACGGACGGAGATAAAAGGGAATTTACAAGGGGTTTTAATTTTTCTGATGTAAACGGTCACGTCTCTTACGAGTTTCGAGACAGACAGACGGAAAGGAGAGTGAACTCACAAGGATTTTTAATTTTTTTTAAGTGAGCGGTCATTTCTCTTACGAGTTGCGAGGGAATTAGATGGAGATGTCGAATTTAGGTGGTTTTTAGTTTCACCGTACCAACTTTAAAAAAACTCATTTCCTGTAAAAACCAGTGTTCTATATTGTTTTAATTATTTAACTGTTAATGCTTTATCAGTTAGACCTAATTCTGTGTGTGGTTAACACTATGGCCAAAACATGCAATAACACCAAAGTAATTATAGATAATTGTATCGGCTTGACATTAACGTGACCGGTTTGTGTTTAACCTGACCACGAAATTTAATTTAAATACGTTAGTGCTGCTCCAACGTTTGTTTACATGTAAGCTTAAGTTCTCGTAATGAATTTGTACACAAAGTATCTTTATAAAAATATTTGTTTGACTAGTAGTAAAAAATTAATTTAACTGAAGCTTGACGTAATATTTCTTACATTCAATTGCTTTCAACCGGAAACTGGATAATTACAAAATCGTTTTACTAAGTTGTAGTCATCTACGAATATTCATTACACAACTCACTGAATTGAAACTAATCATCATACACGACTAAAGTTTTTGGAAAAAGTAAACCGATTTCAAAAAATTTGGCAATTTACATAATTTTATATTTTGCAAACTGGATTTTTCAAGGATATAGCGCTTTGGGAGTTTGTAGCGGAATAAGTTTAAGCCAAAATTACCATAGTCGATTTGAGAACATTCCATTTTTTCAACTAAAAACATCTTAAATCATCTTTTATTTAAAAAAATAATCAATTGAACCAGAGTTACTTGCAACATTTAAGCAACATCCGTTAATTTAGCCTGATATATTTTGTGCACATTTTTGTAACATCCGAGACAACCGTTTTTCGACTCAAAGGAACCTGAAAAACTGACAAACCCTACATAATCTTAAGATATTTTTTTCACAAAAATTTATAGAGAACCCTAGCTGTCGTAATAGAAGCGAATTTCCCAAATTATATTTCTTTATCTTAGCCTTTTTGAAATTTTGATTTCACCATTATAATCAGCATTGAAATCTGAGTATATTAACACATTAAACTTATAAATTATATTGATTATACGGAAACGAACCCTGACCGCTGTCATAAAATTTCATAACTAAGGCGCATATTGAAAATGCAAAATGCTAATTTATGCAGTTTTTAACGCTAATTACATAGTAAAATTGGATTTAAGAAAACATTTTAGACAAGAAATGTTAAGAATTTTTAAAGATTTGAAATGTTCGCCCATTTGGAACTGTTAAAAGATTTGTTTAATGAACTTGTCGAAGCTATTAGTATAATAAAATTTTGTGTCAAGTTTGAAAAGTAATCTAGATATTTGGAAGCGCTGCTCATTTTAAGGTCATGGATCTGCTGGATCTAGCTATTATGGCCGCTTCAATAGTTCATTTTTTCAAAGAGAATTCCCTAAAAACAACAAAGATAATATTTTAATTCACAATTAAAGTAATAAGCACTTTCTTTTAAATTACATTACTAAGATTGTATATGCACCACATACTAAAAAGAATGGATCAGATGATTTCTTTGTCGTCTGTACTGACGTGACGCTAACTGTACCGTTTGTAGTGCCGTTTTTGAAATTTATTTGTTTTTTTTTGTTAAACGCCCATTCTTTATGCCACTGCCAGTTAGACTAATGAGGATGAGGGATCAGCGTTAATAGTAAGTGAAAAACAGCGGGATTAACGCTACTAGAACTAAGAACTTTAAGGTGCACAGTTCAGATACGTAGCAGACTGACCGGTGTTTTAGTCACATCGACCACCTAGTCTCAAAATTTATTTAATGCTCAAACATAAAAATTACTTTTGAATCGCTTTGTATTTTTACCAACACTAACAAAGGACAAGTGGCGTAAAAAAACATAAAATTTGTAATGATTTTTTCAATAAACGTTTTTGTCCGTAATTACAAAAATATGTAAAACCGAAAAATCGTGAATAACCGATCATTTTTTGTTTTGATCGAAATTCGTGTTTATATATTTTCGAGATTTTTCAGACGTAACAGATCGACATTAGAAGGGGCCATGTAAACTTGAAATTTTAAGAGGTCTGTATAAACTTTTTATGTGCTAAAACTATTTATTGTCTGAGCGAAGCGAGGCCTCTGTTTCAACTTAACCGTTCGGCATGTAGTCTGTATGTTTGTTTGTTGTTTTGCCCAAACGCATCGACCAATTATTTTCACACTTTGTATGAAAATATCTTGTGTAAAATTCAAACGACTTTTATGTGAGAATTTTTCCATTCATTCCCGTTTCAAGAAGGCGGCCACTGATTTAACAACAACGAAACCCTAGAACGATCTCCATAGCAGCCGTTGGTGTAGTGTTCATAGAGCCTGTTATGAACAGGCTGGCAAATCTCTGTGAATTTTAGTCAGAGACTCTTTGGCTCCCTCTGCTCGTCCTTAGCAAACCACATCAAAGCACCATAGCACAGCATGATCTCAATATAGAAGTACTTCATCACGCTTGATCTCAGGCCCCATATTTCGCCAACCATTCTTCTTCTAACTGCGATATTTTAGTCTTTGTTCAGTTAGAAAACAAATTTTTATATTGGGAACATTTTAAGATGCACGTATATATATATATATATATATATATATATATATATATATATATATATATATATAATTTGATCGTATTTTAATAAATATATAATTAAGAGGATATGATTTGTGTGTAAAATTAAAATATTATACTCAATTACGGTCGTTTGTTTTACATTATTTTTTTCAGATTTTATAAAATAAAATACTTATAGAGTAGCCCTATAATTTTCCCTTCCAAATTTTTAAATTCAAGGCGTGAACTACTTTCTTAACATTCGAATATTTCTTGGAAATATATTTCTGTTGTAAGGAGTTAAATGGAGTTTTCCTTTCTTTTTACATCGTTAGAGTTCGCGATAACTCAGCACCATTGTACAGTTTCATAAGTTTTGTGTTGTGAAGGAGGATTGTCGGGTTTTAGAAAGTCACTTTTTAAACTTGTTTCCATCAATAGTGATTTATGGACGTGAAACTTAAAATCTCACCAACACTGATAAAAATAAGATCGAATACTATGCAATAGAAAACTTCCGAGTCGGATAACGCATCAGTAAAATGGCATTAACAGTTACACGACTGATGAGGACAAAGCAGAAGATTTTATAATGAATCGAACATTGTTTCACAAAGAAAGAACTAATAATGTTCGAGGGAATACTGGAAGGAAAAAGTTACCAATGAATATGTAAACGTTAATGCAAACGTTTTATAAAAATGTTCGAAATTAAATTATAAAATTTATAGTTGTGCACTTGGCGTTAAACAGCCCTGATGAACATTTACCACGAGCTTCAGTGCAAGGAACAAATACCGATATGGAAAGATAGAATTTCGTGAACATATCGTCTTCTCCACCCCCTCTCTTTTAACAGCAGTGTGCCACAGTAGTCAGTGTTGGGTCCTTTATTGTTAACATGTATCATGTTTTAGGGCTGGTTGTGATGGATTTTACGCGTGACGTAATGCGAATGAATAAATTTATATTGGTAGTTATAGTAAAATATCAGTTGTTTTATATTAACTTGTAACGATCAGCTGATTTAATTGAACAGCTGATAGGCTGTGATAAGTTTTAGTTATGTTGTTCAGAACTAGATATGGTAGTTATAGTTAAAAATCAGTTGTTTTATATTAATTTGTAACGATCAGCTGATTTCATTGAACAGCTGATAGGCTATAATAAGTTTCAGGTAACGTTGTTAAAAAAATAGATATGGTAGTTATAATAAAAGATCGGTTGTTTTATATTAATTAGTAACAATCAGCTGATTTCATTAAACAGTTGTTTGACTATTACAATAAGTTTTAGGTTATGTTGTTAAAAAATAGCTATGGTAGTTATAGTTAAAGATCAATTGTTTAATATTAATTAGTAAAGATCAGCTTATTTCATTGAAGAGCTGATAGGCTATAATAAGTTTAAAATATAGTTTTAGTAAAAGATCAGTTGTTTTACACTAATTCGTAACGATCAGCTGATTTCATTCAACAGCTGATAAGTTATGATAAGTTTTAGGATATGTTGTTAAAAACTAGCTATGCCAGTCGTGTTTCGAACAAATTATCGTAATTATAATAAAAAGGAAGAGAAAACATAATACATGATTTGTATTTTTGGTTCAATAACAGAAATTACTTTTTAGTGTCTACATAGTGCCAAAACAGTGTAATTTAATTTATACGTTGATATTTAAAAAAATATATTTACACTTTAAAACGGTGCTTTGAAGTATGTTAACCATGATATTCAAAAAGTTTGAGCATCGAAACATTGATTTAGGATCTGTAAAAGAAAACCTAAACCTAATCGTTTTAGGCTGTTCTCAACTATTTAACAAAACTGACCTAAACTACCTCTCCTAAATTTCAGTTTCATACAGACCTTCATAATAGACAGGGCTCATTATCACTTTTAAACTGACTAAGCGAATGAGACTTATAATTGAAGGTTTTGTTGGGATGAACTTTTTAAAAAAAAAAAGTGCAAGATTTTCTGCCATTTAGAATTAACCCCCTCTCTGTCTCAATAAAAACCTTGATATTCCCATACTTTACGGAATAGTCAGTGCCAATAGTCAGTGATGATGAATAATAAAGACTGCAATGAACACTGAATTATTGCATACGTTTCAATCGATCACGTCACACCTTATTTCAAAAAAAACTTAATTATTTGAGTTTCTAACATATTTTGATTATGTTACACTCTGCAGACTGGAGTGTTGAGTGTTATAAGTGCAATGAGCACAACAAGAGGTTTGGGCCTACTCTTTACTTATGCTACCAATACACTAAGCAGTTAAGTTCAGTTCTTTTACTGTGCCCGCTTATCATTTGTGGAATTTATTTTCCGCAGTAATTAACGATGAAATATATTTACTGGAAAATGTTATTTCTAAATCTTCGCAAGGCTTGAATAACGAGAAAGAGTTTGTCCTAATCCCCTTATTGAGTATGTTGCAAATTTGTGCAGATCGAAAAGTAATAAATATATTATAGTTTATCAGCAGATCATACCCATTTTATACTGTTTATAAACCATTTATTTGATTTTTTTTCAGTAGACGAAATGTATTAGTTTTATCTCTTTAATTAAATTTTAACATAATATATATTTATTTATTTATTTAGGGAAAATATTATGATCTATAAGGTTATTGGTAATTCGATAAAGATAGTTCGTACAGCCCCGAAAAGCAGCACCATAGCAAGAGTTTAAGAATGTCCAATTTAATGAATATTCCTTGAAAGTCGGCTTTTTCAAAGTTCCATGGATGATTGAGATAAGACATGTCCCTTCTCTAGTACAGTGTATATTGATTACAGACCTTAATCATAGACTACCGCAATAGAAAATTGTGGTTTCTAGTCCATAAATTAAGTACGTTTTTTACTAACGAAATATAAATGAAGTTTCCTGATAGAGGAAAATCCAATTTTGTTGGATCTTTACGATTTATCGGTCATAAAATCCAAAAATACTGGTATAACTTATAAGGTATGTATTTGGGAGCGCGCGCGCGCTTGCAGTCATGCCTTTGAAGCAATTTGTTATTTAAAAATAAGTCTTTTTTAAATCCTGTTTTTGGCCAAATCAGCTCAAATGGTTTTCATACAATTTTGCTCAAACTTAGTCTACTGTAACCTAAATAAAAAATATAGTTCTTGCCGTTTAGGAGATACTGAAATAAAAATGAAAAACTACGTACTTTATCAAATACGGTTCGTCAGATGTTTTGGAATTTCTGTCTTAAGTGAAGTTTCATTGGTAAAGTAATCATAGTATAACTTGATTTAGTATATTTTGATATATTTAGTATATATTGATTAGTACATTTGAAATAAGATAAATTTTTAAGACCCAGTTGTTTTTAATACGATCGAATTTTTACGAAACCTACTGAAACGATTTTGAAACATAGTTGTCTTTTTGGTTCTTCGGTCGGGTTTTCTTCAAAAAATAATTGAATGTGAAAAATTTTTGTGAACATGTTTTTGTACATTATTTAATAATTTTATTTTTAATCGGCTCTCTGCTTATAAGCAATACATCCGCTATCCTGTCCTAGTTTATTTAGTGGTAAGTGTTGGTAAGTGTGGTAAGTGGTAAGTTGGTAAAACCAACACTTTTCCGATTTTTTGAAATAATTTTCTTATACAGAATTTAGTTTAAAGCAATTATTTTAAGATCATTGACAAATCACGCGAATGATTTTATTTATCTGTTCCATAAATAGCCTATACAGACTTAAATCTTTAAAACTTTATTCAGAAAAGACAATCATAAAGAACAAAATCATATACGTATTTATTATTTATTATGATATAAAATTCTTTATCGTAATATAAAATTCTTTTAGAGTATAGAAAGATTCTTTATACATACGTGCGTGGATACGCGCGCGCGCGTGCGTGTGTGTGCGTGTGCGTGCGTGCGTGCGTGTGTCGAGTAGATTTCATAAATCTGAAAAAATCACCCATAACTTCTAATCCTAAATGCCTACCATAAAAGTAAATGTTTTATATATATATATATATATATATATATATATATATATATATATATATATATATATATATATTATATATATATAATATCATATTATATATATAATATATTATATTATATTATATAATATTATATATGTATTATTCATTGAACCCGGTTCTTTGGTCATGAAAATGCCAAGCCCTGACCGGGAACCGGGTTCGATTCCCGGTCAGGGCTTGGCATTTTCATACGCTATAAATCATTCCATCGTCTGCATTAGCCCAAGTGTGCACAATAGTCAGACGTTAAACACCAAAAAAAAAAAAAAAAAATATATATATATATATTATTCATAATCAGTCTTACAAGATCGACTACTGAATCTCATTTAATAATAGACACAGCGAAAAATAACATTATTAATAAAATGAAGTCCTTAATAATCTCGTAAACTTGACCTTAAATTATCTTTATTGTTCAGGTCCTCCGAGACGTGAAATATCGTCTACTCTATTACATAATACATCAAACTCAGGATTTTCATGAACGAAGAGACGATAATAATGTTCTTTTTTGCATGTCTGTTAATTTCTTCAACAAACAAGTAGATGTGAAAGGTTGCGATGTATTATATACCACGGAGTGTTTAGAGTTTCTCGCAAAAATGTATTTTGAAAGCACTGTACCAGTATAATATTTACATTGCTTTTTCTTGTGCAACATGACATTTGCATATAATTCCATACTGGTTTGAATATATGTTTATAAATCAATATTTTTCTTGATTTGTTAATTCAGATTTATGTTCCACGAGCTTTCTATTTTTGATGTTTAGTTCATCTGTTATTTTCTTAATATGTTCCACGTTAGGTTATAATCTAAGGCAATTTAAAGATATTTAGCTGAACTCACCTTGGTTATGACTTGTTCCTTTAAACAAATGTCAGGAGATACGGTTTTTTATTTCTAAAAGTAATATGTACGGTTTTGTTTTCATTATGTTTAATGTGCCTGATCTTAGGCCAGTTAGAAATTGTATTGACTGAATATTGTAATGTATTTGAAACTGTGTTGTGTCGTTATCTATAGCGAATATTACAGTGTCGATAAATTTTTTGCAATTATTGTATCATATTGTGGGATATAATAGGTAGATAATATTATTAGACGTTAATATGTATTCCTTGGCCCTAAGCAGGCTTGCCCGATTGGATTTTTTTTTTTTAACATCCGACTATTGTGCACACTTGGGCTGATGCGGACGATGGAATGATTTATAAAGTATGAAAATGCCAAGCCCTGACCGGGAATCAATTCCGGGTCCTCGGGGTGAAAGCCCAGTACGCTATCAACTAGGCCACTGAGGCGGCTGAAACCGATTGGAGTGAATGGAGAACGCCCCACTAAGCAAAAAGGTGACTTTCACAGAGAAAATTTTGAAATTTGTTACTACGAAGTGTATTTTTAGACAACTTTAAATTTAAAAATTATATCTTTTTTAAGTTAGCTAAAATTATTCGTTCTTTTTAGAAAAACTAACCTAACTTAAGTTAATAATAAGCCATTCATACTCTTCCCTAGAATTATATTATTTTAATGTTATTTTTTATTTTTTTTAACAGACTAAGGAGAAGAGAACCTTGCATTGCATTAAAGCTCTTATAGTTGACGCTAGCAAGAAATATTTGTCATAAATATTCAGTACCGGGTAACCGAGCTTTGCTTATTATTGGTATTTTGTTTAGTGCACAAGCATGAATTTAGCTACTCAGCAAATTTTCACAAATATGAGACATGTCGCAATCGATTCCTGACAAACAAAAAATTTTAGTATACAAAATTTCACAAAAAACGATTGGTCGTTTTAGAGAAAAAGTGGACAAACATAATATATACATACATACACATTTAGCTCGTTTAATATTATAGGCTTAACGGAAATATTCTTTCCAGTTTCTGCAGGCGCTAGTTTCCTGATTCGATACTATGCTGATCACTGCCTATCTGATTAATGTTCTGTTTTGAATCGCCAGTTTATATTATTAATAATATCCAGCCTTAATAATCTTAAGTATCTGCACAACAGTTTGAAATTTATAATATAAGTTTTCTGTACTTTTGTTACATTTTCATTTTATTAAGTCCGTAATATTCAACCTCATTGCAGACTCGAAACCTGCCATTTGATGTATGATTATAATATTTCATAATACTGTTTAGGTAATTGTAACACCTCATCATGCCAGACCTTGTCGATAACTTGCGCAATATCCAGAAATATTGCTCCACAAATCTTCTTGCCTTCTAGTACATTTTCAATAAAATTAAAAATTCGACGAATCTGGTCAATAGAAGACTGCTTGTTTCGAACACCAAATTGGTTCAATGTAATTAATTTTCTTTCTCTAATTATTGGATGGGGTCTATTTAGGAAGAGTCTTTCAAAAATCTTTGCTAAAATTGGTAAGAGCGATATTGGTTACTTCGAATATTTTCGTGGTTTCGGGATAACAATTATAATCCGCAATCATACAATGCCTTAGAAACGTATCTTAATGTAAAGCAAGCATTTGTGCTGCAGTTAAAGAAGAGCTCGGTTACAGTCCTCGTGCCACGAGAGTGAACTTGGATTTGTTTCCCATCCGTGTGTTGCGCACGGTATCCGACCAGTAGAAGGCGTTTTGGCTGTTGAAAAATAACAATTATTGTACTAAATTGCAGTAAATGGGTTTTGTCGTAGTTTAAATTAGAAAAATTAATGTTTTATTTTGATTTTATAAAATCCATAAATTTAAATTTGGTTTCAATTTTATTTTAATTTTCAATTTAATTGTATCGTATTTTTTTTATAGACTACCGTTACAGTAGTAATAGTAGCTTATAGACTATCTTTTGTTTTAACAGTTTTAGGTCAATTATAATTCTTAGTTTGATACTTTCGTTGTAAAAAAAATGGAAAAACTCAGCAGAATTAATACTTTTGAATGTGTTCATTAGTTATTTTGTTGTATAAATGTGTTAAAATAGTATTCCTTCTTGTACGGACATCAGTCTGACCAGGAAAAAAGTAAAGAAAAAAATTATACCACCAAGAAATAATAGATGCACAAGGTCCTGAGAATACCGCCTTATATGTTCGACATATCAATCCAATTGAACTCGCTTGGTCCAAAATCAAATATTTTATTAGCTCATACAACACATCGGGAGATAGGCCATTAAACGTTATTAAGGGTTCGGTTAAATAATACTTAAAACAATGTCCACATTACCATTGATCCTAAAATATGATCTTCAGTCCTGGTCATGATCAAGACAGCCCCAGACGCCTCGGGCTTAGCACATTGGTAATGTAATACGAACGCCTTCAGTACTTAGGCAAGGATTTGCGTTCACTCTCGTGGCTCGCGGACTAGAGTTTGTTCACAATTTTAGGACTAATTAAACACACAGCCTGGTGATTTTTTCAAACTAAGTTTATGTTTTATCAGTTTTTTATCTTTTAAAACGTAGCAGGAATATTTTCTTCAACAGGTGAAAGTGTGTTCTTCTGCTGTAACAAAAAGGGTTATATTTTCCTTTCTTACATATTGCGAAAGGGAATTAAAAACAATAGCCAGATGTTCAGCAAACAAGTTAGCATTCTGTTCTGTAAGTGCCCACTTCCCGTTAGACATCCTGAACTGAGTATTTGGAATTTTAATTCTTTTTATTTTACCTACTTTCCAAACAGAATAATCAATATCTCTATCAGCACTTAAATTATTATTGAGGAAATTTCTCAAAGTTTCTTTTTTTCTTTCATGTATACTGTTCATGTATCATGTTTTAGGGTTGGTTTTGATGTTGGATTTTGCGGGACGCGTGATGCGAAGGACATGTATGCATTTATATACAACTGTGTATTCTGCGCCTCGCAAGTCTCAAATTAATTATAATTAAAAATGTCTGTATTTCCGCCGGGATCGAATCAGGGACCTTGCGCCTGTGAGGCAAACGCGATAACCACTACACTACGGAAACTACTACAAAATTTGACCGATTTAAGTATATGAAATGAATAGTTAATTTAATTTTGATAGTTATATTAAAAATATCATGTGTTGTATTCGTCAAGATCAGCTGATTTCATTGATAGGCTATAATAATTTCAGTTTATGTTGTTAAAAACTATGTTAATTTTTTGTGTTTTCGAACAAATTATCGTGATTAAAAAATCAAACATGATACATTATTTTTATTTTGTTTCAGTAACAGAAATGTTTTAGCTGATTATTTAACTTATTAAAGTATAATTTAAAGAATTTCTTGAGTTCTGCCATTTGCTAGATCTTCTTCTTGCTAAAACACCAATGCTTTAATTCCCATTGGGTAGAACATTTTGTACGAACAATTACTACTACCTACTGGTAAAAAATAAATGTCACAAAACACACTTTTTGAGAAGCATATGCCTATTTATTGATAATTGTTCGACCTATGGTAATGTAACAAAGTCTATCGCTCACAACAATGTACAATAGCCGCCTCGGTGGCCTAGTTGATAGTATTAGGCTTTCACTCCGGGGACCCGGGTTCGATTCCCGGCAAGGGCTTGGCATTTTCATACGGTATAAATCATCCCATCGTCTGCATTAGCCCAAGTGTGCACAGTAGTCGGACGTTAAAAAAATGTACAATAATCAATGGATGTTTTTTTACTGTTACCCTTAGTTCGATAGCTTATATTTATAATATTAGATAAATGATTAAAATAAATAAAAATATTAATTCGTTTTTTATTTTTAAAAATACAGATTTTGTGTGACCTTCATTTAAACATTTTAAATATCCGTCTGTTTAAAAAAATGCTAAGTTGTTTCAAACTATAATTTTACATTAAGAAGTATCATTAAAAAAATTCCAATCAGTCAGTTAAGCCGTTCTCATGATATAAATTATTTCTTTAAAAAATACAAAATTTCGCATAGCTCGTATTTGTATTGAAATACAAATATTCTATCAATGAAATTGTATTGAAATACAATTGTCAAAAGGTAATTTTATTTTACTCGTAAAACTACCATTTAAATTTTATTTTGACTCGTAAAACTACCATTTAAATCTTATTTTGACTCGTAAAACTACCATTTAAATCTTATTTTGACTCGTAAAACTACCTTTTAAATTTTATTTGGACATGTGAAACTACCATTTAAATCTTATTTTGACTCGTAAAACTACCATTTAAATTTTATTTTGACACGTGAAACTACCATTTAAATTTTATTTGGACATGTGAAACTACCATTTAAATCTTATTTTGACTCGTAAAACTACCATTTAAATCTTATTTTGACTCGTAAAACTACCATTTAAATCTTATTTTGACTCGTAAAACTACCATTTAAATCTTATTTTGACTCGTAAAACTACCATTTTAATTTTATTTGGACATGTGAAACTACCATTTAAATCTTATTTTGACTCGTAAAACTACCATTTAAATTTTATTTTGACACGTGAAACTACCATTTAAATTTTATTTTGACACGTGAAACTACCATTTAAAATTTATTTTGACTCATAAAACTACCATTTAAATTTTATTTTGACACGTGAAACTACCATTTAAATCTTATTTTGACTCGTAAAACTACCATTTAAGTTTTATTTTGACTCGTAAAACTACCATTTAAATTTATTTGGACTCGTAAAACTACCATTTAAATCTTATTTTGACTCTTAAAACTACCTTTTGAATTATGTGTGAACATTACAAAATTTTACACTAAAAGTCCGTAATCCGTGCCAATTAGGCTAATTAGGACCTGAAGATCAATTAGAGAATCTCTGTGTAATCACGTACAAAACTTAACGACCCTCGAAAACATATTCAAGGGTTCATGATCAATCACATTGTGTATTCCCGGGTATTGATTTTTACCATTGTGACAGGCCCAATAGCTACTTTCCAAGCTGAAATTTCCTAACTGGTAGTTAAAAAAACGTAGACCTCGCATTATATTCTTAATTAATGTAAAATAATAGCGTTCGTAACTTTGCCGCCAATTTAACAGGTATATAATATTTACGAAAAATCTTACTGGACCAACTTTATTGGTTATTAACAGGAAATAATCAGCTACTATACTTTCAAAATTAAATCCTGCTGTCTTGAATCGGAAGTGAATGGGGAAAAATCTTCCACGTCTTGCCTGGCTTTGTACAAGGTGCCTTCGTACCGAATTTCAAAACAACCGGTGAGTGCTTTTGATTAAAATTACTTACATTCGTCATCGTTAAATCAGAGGCCACCATCTTGAAAATAAAATAAATAGAAAAAATGTTACGCACACGTCATTTGGGTTTTATACAAGATCTTCGTTCTAAATTTCAACTTATTGGTTAATGCGTTTGGCTAAAACTGCGTACACTCTGTCTGATTGAAACGGAAATTAATGGCAATAGTTGCTTGTAGAAATTTCATAAAGAAGCACTACTTCATTTTTACATATATTACAAAGTAAAACAAAATAAAACTACTTATGAATAATGAAAAATGCTTGGAATTGTTTAAATTGCAAACAAGGAAAGAGCACAAGCAGATGTGGAAAGGAGGGAGTAACAGAAAAATACGAGAGCATGAACTGTCGCTTTATTCTCATTTGTCTTCATACGTCAGGGCCTGCTTGCCAGATCTGCCCTGGTTTAGAGAATTAGACCTTGGAATTATGATTTATTATTTGCTAAAGACATACATGCACGACAAATGTATAGGCTATAACGGAATTTCTTAATTAATATTAAACATTATATTTTAAATAATAAAGCACAGGGAATAATTACTATGTTTTTTATTATACTAACCATGATTAGTAATGATTTAAGTAAATAGTGTAATAATTATGGGTTTTATTAGGTAATTTATATTGGAGTGTAACGGTCATCATTATACGACCCAAACTCGGGGCATTAAAACGAGCGCTAATTTTAACATTTTAATCACGTTTTGAGAATTTTTTAAAAATGTGTGTGTGTGTGTGTGTGTGTGTGTGTGCGCGGGCGCGCGCGCAAATAACATTAAAAAACAGTATATATGCGCTCAACACAATTGTTTCGACAAGAAAAACATTGTTCTCACATTTCACCAAAATCGTAGGTGGCATTTCAATGTGGTTCTCGCTCTAATTCAGTAGTGGAATGAAGTAAGCTTACTCCTGTCAGTTATTTTGCCACCATCGTATGACGCAGACGAAAATTGGGCTGTCTTTAGCTGACGCAGATCGACCTATATTAAAGCACATAAGCCCGGATATTTAGTTCCTGAAAAATTGACAATAGCCTTAGCATGGTTGCACTCAGTTCGAACAGGATTGAGAGCAATCTTCAAAACAGCAAGGATATTATGGGAGTCGTCCCTTCTGTTTAATTTACATTCTTTTCCTCAAACTTTATGATCATATATATATATTTGTACATGTGAAAATAAATAAAAAGTTCTTACGAAGATGTACAACCTTCATTCCTAAAATGCTTAGTTTACTGTCTTTCTGACTGTATTTGTTTTTTAAGAAACGAATTCTTACTGAATAACCGTTTACACTACACAAATGAAATTTCATCCATATATTTACGATAGCAAAATAATGTTACGAAAATACGTTAATTTTTTTTTCAAAATGGCTGGTATCTAAAATTTAAAATTAAAATAACATAAAATCGAAGAGACCTGCAAAACAACGGGACAGTAATATCAAACATGACGGTATGTTTTATTCTAGTACATTAATTCATTTGTGCAAACTCACTTTAAAGGAATATTTTTCTAATATTAAAACAACTGATAATGTGCTAAAATAACCTGATGTTATTTTTAATAAACGAAGCACTGTTGCAACTTTTGTAATTTTGAACTGTCATAATTAAAAAATATAACACATTTAATCTATGACTTAGTGGTTCCTAAGTTAATTTTTTCGTTAAGTGTTGGTAAGTGTTCGTTAAGTGTTAATTCTCTCGAAATGTCGTGCAGTGTAGTATACACATTAAATATTGTGTTTTAAGTTAAACACTTGAGAACAACGGTTAATCCATACTCTCGAAATGTCGTGCAGTGTAGTATACATATTATTTTTTTTTGTTTTAAGTTAATCACTTGATAACAATAGCCAATCTATATTTTCCAAATGTCGTGTAGGGTAATATACATATTAATTTTTTTGTTTTAAGTGAAGAACTTGAGAACAATAGCTAATCCATATTCTCCAAATGCCGTGTAGGGTAATATACATATTATTTTTGTTTTTGTTTTAAGTGAAGCACTTGAGAACAATAGCTAATCCATACTTTCCAAATGTCTTTTAGGTAGTATACATATTAATTTTGTCTTTGTTTTAAGCGAAGTACTTGAGAATAATAGCTAATTTAATAGGAAATTTTATTTCTTCCATCATGACAGATATCAACTATACTAACTCGGAAATGGCTGATATGCACCTAATGGCTCGCACAATGCTATAGCTTGGAAGCTAGGCTAATGTATCACAAACATTTTCCAAACCGTGTATTGCCTACTAACACAACTTCTGCGGCAATTCATCAACGACTCAGGGAGACAGGAAGTTTAATACTTCAGAAACTAGGTAAATTCCGACGATCACGTTTGATACATCATGTTACTTAATAAAACTAACATATAATGTAATAGCCTGTGTTTGAATTATTGTCATTAAATTTATAAACAATTATGAATTATATTTTGAAATTCAACAATGTTTTGCCTACTGAATATAACGTCAGGTGTTATTATTTTGGCACACAATCAGCTGTTGTAAAACTAGAAAAATATCCCTTTGTAGTGAGTCTGCACTAATGTTTTAGTATTAGAATAAAACAACATTGTTTGATGACACTGTTCCGTTGTTTTGCATCCTATTACTTTGAAACAAACATTGATAGATTTGTAACAGAAAACACAAAAACAGTGTTCTGCGGAATATTTTGCAAACCTCATTGTTTTTACGTTATTTTTAATTTAAACATTTTAGGTGCCCGCCAATTACTTTTTGAGGGGTCGTTAATTTTTTGTAGAAATCTCGATTTATGTGCCTTAAGAAAAAAGAACAAAAATGTAAGTAAAACATAAACTTTGATGTCTAGGTTTATGTCAACAAATTAAACTTAGGTTTGATCTGTCAAAAAGTTTTAGTTTATTCGTTTTTTAACATATTATTTTAACCTATGCATCAAATTCTTGTTTTTAAATATTGTGTTTTAAATTAAACATATTCTCGAAATCTCGTGCAGTGTAGTATACATATTAAAGTTTTTTTGTTTTAAGTGAAACACTTGAGAACAATAGTTAACCCATACTATCAAAATGTCGTGCAGTATAGTATACATATTAAAGGTTTTAAGTTAAGCACTTAGGAACAACAGTTAATCCATACTCTTCAAATGTCGTGTAGTGTAGTATACACATTAAATTTCGTGTTTAAGTGAAGCACTTGAGAACAATAGTTATTCCGTACTCTCCAATATTTTATATTATAAAGATACGTTCAGAATTGTAAAATAAACCTTACTGCGGTCAGGGTTGTAACTTAGTGTAAAAGGATGATCAGTTCAGTGATATGTGAGTCGTTTGTGTGACAAGGGTTTAGGAGAGACTCGCAGGATACGCAGTGTACTGAGGGTGGCTTACTTAGGTGAATAAACGCCGCGGAAATATATCACAGGTAAAATGTTTCCAAAAAAAGCTTACAAGGTACTTTATCTTTCAATGTGACTAACTCGCGCTTCTGAAAGAGATACACATGTAGAGACAATGACCTGACTCAGCCTGATGACTTTGTTGAAATATACTTTTTCTTTAATAAATAATTCGTAGTTATTAACCAATTATATTCCACCAATTTAATTAGTTATAATTGAATAAAAGAATTTTTGTAGAGCAACATATATATATATATATATATATATATATATATATATATATATATATATATATATCACAGGTAAATTGTTGAATAAATTTATATATATATATATATATATATATATATATATATATATATATATACACAATTTATTCAAATTTGGGACAAGAATCGATTTTGGTACTTCAGTAAAATCTGCTTAACAGTTTCAAAAGTGAATTAAAAATATTTAAAATTATTATAACAACTGTTACTTTAAGCCTTCTTGAAAATCTTATTTCATCATTGCCTTTAACGTTGACGTCTTTATAAGTTGTCATTTCAAATGTAACGAAAATGGACGAAAAATTTGGATCCATTTTTCTATTTGTAGTGTATCTCGTAGTTATAATTGCTGATCTGCACATATTTTGAAGTTCATGTTGACAGTATAATTAGATTTCATATACCGATCCAAATGAAAACGTCACTATTGAAAATTCGTTCTCATTTCTGCAGCGAGACATACGCTTGCCATTTTGTAGAAAAAGACTTACTACGAATGATGAAAATGTACGAATTAAATAAACCAAATAACTGTTAATGTAACGTATAAATTTCTGTGAATCACATGTTTAATTATTTTTTTACTCGTTTTAAAGAAAGGAAGAACAGACAGGTTAGCTCTGATCGCCGATTTGATGAATTCGTTTGATGATGAAACAGTTCACCCGTAAATCCATCCAGCGTTCGAGATTATATTGAGAATTCCTTTACATCGTTATCCGCGCTCTCTGTTTTACTTTATGCTCTCTACTGTTGCTTAGTTTTAATGGGATTTCGGCTGTATCCATGTAGAGAGGAAATCTACACTAATTAAATAACTTCGACTTCCGTTACTAGTAGTAGAAATTGAATCTATCGTTAATCTCTTCCTGAGTGGATTATCTTGCTCATAAATTGTCGAGAGTTTAACCAGCCCCCAACTTAGTACTAAGTCGATCTTGCTGTTTACCCACAACTGTTTTATGCCTACGCGGCACTTTGCAAAAGTTAGCCGAAGTTATAGGACTATACCGATGCTCATAATTACCTAGCATATTGTATAATAGGCCTAGTACTTGCTATCATTATAAGTACTCGCTACATATTTTTTTCCCTCAGAAACAGATTTAACGATTTTGATATAATATTCAAACATAATTTTTTTTTACTGAAAAAATCTATCTTGTTTATATTAATCTTTGGGAAATTTTATTTTAATTAGAAAACCGATTTTAACACTTGACATATGAAGACGTTCCTGAAGAGGTAATAGAAGCTCGGTGGTCTATGTGGCTAAAGTAACGGCCAGTCTGCTGCGTGTCTGAACTGCACACCTAAAAGTTCTTAGTTCGGGCCGCAGTTACTTCAGTTACCTTCCCTTACTGTTATCGCTAAACCCTCGTTCTCATTAATCTTACTGGCGTAAAGTATGGACATTAAGCGAAAAAAACTGTAGATGTAATAGTAATCATAAATCGAATGTAAATAAATATAGGTCTACAATATGACTTAAAATATATTAAAGGCTCGGTGGTCGAAGTGGTAAAACACCGTTCAGTCTACTGTGTCTCTGAACTGCACACTTCAAGGTTCTTAGTTTGAGTCGCAGTTACTCCTGTTGCTTTATCCTTACTGTTAACGCTGAACCCTTGTCCTCATTATTTATAACTAGCATAAAGTATTGACGTTAAGCACAAAAAATATATTAAGACATAAAACCAATGTTTGTAAGAAAAGTAATCAGAAATAGCAATAAATTCCTCATACTGAGAATTCGAATTATTAAAAGAGGTTTGTTTATTTCTTCATCTATTTATTTAATGACATCAAGAAAAAATAAACATAATAAAAGAGTATATATATATATATATATATATATATATATATATATATATATATAAAGCTACGTTTAGTCTGTTGAAAGGGGTAAAAAATAGATATTGCAAAGGGTAAAAAGTAGTATACAGTTTTTATTGGAAATTGTATAAAACTCCCTCTGGTATCGATTTTAGAAAAATTCTGTCTTAATTCACCTCTGTAAGGAACCTATAGAAAACATTCATGTTTCTTCATTCATGCTACTTTAGTGATTTAGGGAGAAAATTATATACATAACTTATATATATATATATATATATATATATATATATATATATATATGTAATGTATGTATGTATGTATGTATGTATGTATGTAAGGTTTTCTAATGATTGATGAATAATATTACAAAGCTATATCGTTACATATTTCTAAAGGCGTTGCTGTGTGGAATAAAATATTCAAAGTTAGTCTATTTAAATTTATTTATATTGGTAACAACTTTTATTAAACGTAAAGGAACTGAATATTTTACATCAAAGTCTCATTTGTAATGCCTTGTCCTCGGAAACTCTAATTAGCATGCAAAGCACACGGCACACTGCGGACTCGGGGGAGGAAGGAGGGTCGTTGCAAGATTTTGTTTAGCCAAAAACAAAGAAAAAGGTTTTCCCCTCTAAAAATGATTGTAATTTGAGGCACGCAGTTTCAATGTAGACAATGTCCTGAAATGGATTGTGTTTAACATATTTTTTAATTAAAAGTGGAATACTAAGATAAAGTTTTTGCAATTATGGCGAACCCAGTTGAGAATTGTGGGTGATGACGCGTCTGGTGTCTCGACTTGGAACTAAAATTATATAATCACTGCACGAAGTTGTCTTGCTGTCCAAATGAAGCTTGAAAGTTTTAAATGCTAATACAGATTTAAATGCTGAATATTATAATGAAATCGGATTTTCATATACATTTAAGATTAAACGAATATTGTTTAAGATTTTCAATGAACGCCTTTTCTTAAATGTTTGAATGGGTTTTTCTGAGAAATGAACTAGCCCAAGAATTTGCCAAAAATTATATTTTTGGCTATTTGATGAAATCGGAACAAAATTTTAAGAAGAAATTTTAAACTTCCACACATACAATGTGTCCCATAAGTTTAAAAATATCTTTAAACTTTTCCTTGTAACAGAGATGGGTCAAAGAAACATTTACCGTTGAAAAATATTTTTCTTCTGTATTTACAGGGTGTTTTAAAACTTTAGTTATAAATAGAGTTTGTTCCGAAAATATTTTATGTAATCGTAGACAAATTATTAAAGAAAAAAATAGTCACTAAACAATATAAGCAAAATTTTAGATTGAAATTACCCTAAAATAAGATTGTTTACGCTTCTATTTATACTATACAGAACAAAATACAGTACTATTTAGTAAAATAAGTTAGTATTATTTAAATACTATTTAGAATAAAATTACGCTAAACCACACTACTACAAAAGATACATTTTTTAAAAAAAGTACCTTAAAATAAAAATTTGCCACGCTAATAAAAAAATTATTTTAAAAGTAAAATACCCTAAAATAAAATATGCCAAGCAACTAAAAAAAGTACAATAAAAGTATCTTAAGAAAAATGTGTCACTTTACCATAAAAAAACTATTTAGAATGAAATCATCCTAATATAACATTTTACACTCTACTATAAAAGGCAAAGTTTTTAAAATATTACCGTATGAAAATTTTCTGTAACATAAACTATTCAGAATAAATTAAGTCCAAAATAAAAACTGGCACTACAAAACTTAAAATTTACAATAAAAGTATCGAGAATACAGTATGCAACACTTTAATAAAAGATAAAATTCTCCACATAAAAATGTATATGCGCTCTTTCTCTCTCTCTCTCTCTCTCTCTCTCTCTCTCTCTCTATATATATATATATATATATATATATATATATATATATATATATATATATATATATATATGTATATATATATATATATATATATATATATATATATATATGTATGTGTGTGTGTGTATATATATATATATATGCGCACACATACACGTCACAAAAATGCTCTTTAGTTCGAGATCGTACTCGTTACATATCCTAGATTTGCAAACCAGTGTAGCAGTGTTGCCAATTATCGGGTAATTACCCTTTTTTCGGTAATTTTGAGGTTTGTGGGTTGTCTTGAGGGTAATAAAAAATGCTCGTAATGGGGGGTAATTTTGGTCTCATCGAGATGTACAAAAATTATCAAAAAATTTACTTTACTTGCATTCTACTTTTGACTCCATTACAAATGTTGACATTTTTTTGTATTCAGAGTAATCTTTACATATGATCCATGCTCGGTTCGCTTTTTCTGTTCCTCAGTCAGCTCATTTTTAGATTAAAAATCAAAAAAACCTTACAGTTTTGAAAATAATGTCTACTTCTTACTTTATGGACTGCCAACTATTGTGGGTACCCGATGTTGCTTGGGTCTGAATGAAATGATTCGTAGAATTCACCATGATAATTACAAAACACCTTCTGTTTTCTGATAAAATTTCAATAAAATTCAGTTTTTATACAATTAAGTTTAATACTCGTTTGTTGGAGGTCAAATTCAAGGAATACTCGTGGGCCAAGAACGTTCCTAAGGATCACGAAAAACTCTCTTAGCTTTGATGATACAACTGAATTGAGTAAACAAAAATTTTTGAATAGGGGTGGACGTGATGAGTTCACCACCTCTACAGTATTTGTTCTTAGAGCCAAACAGCCATTCTATGAATATTTCAAAAGATAAAATATTCTATTTGGAAAAAAGGCAAACTTTAGCTATGTAGTTTTGAAAAATTGGAATTCGTTTATAGACAAATTTTACAAATCACATTATTCAGAACATACAATTACGTATGCATTACAATATTCAAATTACACATTTACAAAGTGTACAAATTACAATATTCAAACTAAGTATTACAAAAGTGTATACATTACAATATAAAAATCACACAATTAACACGCTTCTGTTTATTTTGTTGTTGTACAATAATTTGTAATCAATATTTTAGTAACTTGCAAATAATAATTCTTTAATTTTTTTAAAAATGTTGCACAACAAAAATAAATTTCAATATATCGGTAATTTGCAGGTAATTTTATGTCTGGCCGTGGGAAATTATTACAGATAAGGTTGGTAACACTGCGTTGTTGTGACTGTGTTGATAAAGAGTGTTACGTGTTGAATGAGGATGACTCAAGTCATGTTTATTTGCCGACTGTTGCTCGGTGGACAAAGGTTGTTTATTTTGCAGTTCGTTTGTAAGCTCATCCTACAAACCACTTACCACTGTACCACTGTGCAATAATACGCATTGTCCGCTGTATTATTGTAATTGACGAAAGTAGAACTTGTAGTTTTGAAATACTTGAATTGGTTTACAGACCTGTTATTCAAATTACGTTCAAATTACACAACTCAAATTATGCATTACAATATTCAAATTATACAAATACATATTATGCATTATAATATTCAAACTATACAATTACAAATTGTGCAAATTACGATATTCAAACTGTGTTATTACAAAATTATATGCATTACAATATTAAAAATTACACAATTAATAATACAAGTAATTTACACAAAGTATTAACAATTACGACTTATTTTTATTTTATAGTTGTGTCACAATTTGTAATAAATATTGTTATTACCCTGAAAACAATGTCTTTACTTCTTTTAAAAAATTAACGCACAACGAAAATAAATAGCAATGTTTATTATAGTGTTTTCTTCTTAACATTCGTACTTGTTACCAGTTATTGGCTAAGGAGAACGAAGATCCGCATTAATTGAAAAGGAGAAGCTTACGGCCGTAACTGCATTCACGAAGGTATGAACAACAAGATATGCTGCAATCGTTCAGAGACGCAACAGACTGACCGTTGCCTTTAACATGTAGTTTAAAATATACTAAATAAACTAACAGTCTTAATTATAGTTATAATTAATGCTGTAAAATATTACAAAAACCTAATGGCACATTTAATAATTTCCAATTACAATCAATTTCAAAAATCCCATTGATCCTAATAGCTGTTCGGTTCAAGAGTCCATGGGGCGTGAGGTGAAGGTAATCCCTTAAAGCCATTGTCCATTACGTGAGGGCGGACAAGCCCACTGTAATGCACTGCATTAGGGCAATCTGCAAATACAGTGATTATTAATACTAATCGTTTAAGCTGCTTTGTCTTGCGTTTTTGTTCAGTTGTACGTAAAAATATAATGTTATAATGTTCGATTTCTTATAACTCAGTACAGTACGTTAAAAAAATGGACTTCTATTACAGCAGGTTTTACGTATCGATTAATTGAAATTATAAATTCATATGCAGTAGTGGTGAACTTGCGAGATATTTTTACAATAGAGACAATGGGCTATCGTACAACAAAACAATCGAGTCAGCCATCGAATACCAGTCGGGTTGAACGATCGAGATGTTTGACGATTGTTGACAATTGTTAAGGCGATGGTTACAGACTGCACTGTTTTCTTTTCCTCCAACTGAACAGTAGTGTTTACTATTTACTGTTTTAATTTTACAGTATTTACTATTTTAATGTTTTCTTATGTCTTGTAAGTAGTAAGTATAATAATAAAACAGTGCTACATTCTGGCAAAAATATAAAAAACAAAAAACAAATTGTAAACTCTACAAAGTTAAAACTTACTAACAATTTTACAACATAAAAAAAATAAAGAAACGCACTGCTTTGTGCACAAGCGCACACACACACACACACACCCACACACTCACACACACACACACACACACACACACACACACACACACACACACACACACACACACACACACACACACACACACACACACACACACACACACACACACACACACACACACACACACACACACACACACACACACACACACACACACATTTTCTTTCAAGGGATGACAGAAAAATTGTAAATTTTTACTTATATAAATAATAATAAGCCGCTCATTTTAACACTTTACTATACTAACACTTTCACAAATTACATTGAAAATAAATCCTGACCGACTCAAAAAAATTTATCAATCTAAAAGGATTTTATAAACTCAAAATGGCAATTTGTGCAGTTTTTAACACTGATTACGATGGCGAAATCGAATTTTCAAAAATGTTTTAAGACAAAAAAGTTGTGAATATGTAAAAAATTAAAATTACCGCCATTTTGAAACTGTGAACGAATTTTTCTGATTTTTCTGGGTAGTTAGGAACTTACCCAGACTATTATAACAATCGATTTTTGTGCCAAGTTCGAATCAAATCGGACCAAAATTGCGAATGTAAGCGTGCTAAAACAAAAAGAAAACACATTTGTGTATAGGCCTACATTTACCATACAGTTGTCAAAATTAACTGAAGGTTCTTTTTTTTTGTGTTTAACGTCCGACTATTGTGGTTTTTCATATTCGTCACTAATATAAAAAAAGAAAATACGGAATAGGTATTTGCTATTTAATTAGAATATTTATTAAACATTTCCGGCAACATCGGTTCCGATTGTAAGTTGACGATTCATTCGGTTTTTACGTCGATGATTTAGGCCTACAGGAGTGTAAGCAGCAACACAAAACTACATGACTCAGCGAGTCGGAGGACTCGGATAGAAAAACAATCGTCAAGTGACGACTGACGAGTCCAATACAATCTAGAAGTATCGAGTTGTTTTTACAATCGAATAAACATCTCGTAATCGCGCATCGCTAAATGCACTGCACGTATTGTATATCTAGCGGAACTATTGAAAAAGTATTTTAAAAATTCGGATAGAAAATATTATCAGCTACTTTCAAACTTTTGAAGAAAATAGGTGAATCGCTGGTCGATGTGGGTAAAGCACCGGTCTGCTGCGTCTCTGAATTTCGCACGTTAAGGTTCTTAGTTCTAGTAGCAGTTACTTCCGTTACTTTTCCTTTACCGTTAACGCCGTCCACCGTCCACCGTCCACACACACACACACACACACACACACACACACACACACACACACACACACACACACACACACACACACACACACACACACACACACACACACACACACACACACACACACACACACACACACACACACACACACACACACACACACACACACACACACACACACACACACACACACACACACACACACACACACACACACACACACACACGTAAATGATCCTCAGGTAAACAAATTAATAAAATTCATTATTTTACTTAAATTCTCTCTACACATTATATGCACACGGTATAGTGAGAGCTTAAAACAATAGTTTCAGAAAATTTAACCATAAAGCAGAAAATTTTAAAGAAAAAATTAATCTAGTAAAACAACAGAAATTCGTTCATAATAAAACTTTAATCATGTAATTCAATCTAGGATCGAAAGTAAATAAAATAAAAAAAATCGTTTGAACAACACGAAGATAAAAGAATTGAACGACTATAAAATTTCAGTCGGACCAAACGGAGGAAAATAAAAGTAGATAAAGTGTATGAGCATGAATAAATTCACGTACTGGGACTATCAAATGAAACCCACACTGCAGATAGTGAACATGCATCATCCAGCATCCAGCATCCAGCATCTAACCCAGAACACTCGGTTTACACGATGTTTTTAATTTGCTTTCAGTAAAAGTTGGCGATATGAATACAAAAGTTTTATGTACAGTCGGAAAATATTACTTCTATTTCAATAACTCATCTTGAGTGTATTAAATTGTTAACACTAAAGAAATTCTCTTTTTATTTTTTAAGAAATTTCCGTTCCTTTTTAAACCAGGAATCACTTAATGAAGTATGTTCTATCACAGATTAAAATATTTTCAAAGAACTTTTTTATTTTATGTATCATGAACGGCAAAAGAAAGTAGGGTTTTATAACAGCGTAGCCTATTTTCAATTACTACTATTAGTTCACAGTCTCCTATATATACATATATATATATATATATATATATATATATATATATATATTTATATATCTTATTCTTGTTCAAATTTTAAATCGTTAATAAAATACTTTCTATTCATCCACTCAAATTCAAATAAATTTGTTTAAACTTGTAGTGGATGACACTTGATGTTAAAACAGTTTTTTTCAAATAATAATTCATTAATTAAATTTAAGTAATTAATTTTAGTTTTATATGAGAGAAACAAAATCTCTTATATAAAATATTTAGCAGGATATAAATTTAGGAATAAATTGTTGACCTATGTAGGAATTGACTTTAAAAAAATTTGTATATTACTTGTTTTTTTGTAATATTTATATACGTTGAAGGACTTATTGAAGTAAGATTATATAAAAGCTAAATATATTTTCAATTTTTTTTAAGAGGGATTGCATTATATATATATATATATATATATATATATATATATATATATATATATATATACACACGCAATAAACGTGTTTAAGCGTAATTGTTCTCTCTTACAAAATATTATGAGGTTTTTTGTACGAATAGTTTTTTCTGAATCTTCTGATCGATAGACGTATCACTAAAAAAATAAATATAAGAGTATTTTAAACTGACAATTTAATTAATTAATTAATATTATACTTGCTGCTTGAAAAACATGATTAAATACGAGTACAATAGAAGTAGTAATATCAATATAGAAAGCCAAGGATCCCAGGAATATTGAGTTTTATTAAAATCAGATGATCGGCTTAGGATGCAGACGATGCTTAGTCATGAATGGACTTCTTATCCAAGACTCTATGGAAATATTGTACTTCAATCATCTCTATGCCCCTCTATTTGCTTTTGGAATATATTTAATACTCATGAAGGTAATTAAATTCTCTTAAATACATATTACAGAGTTTAATAATCACTTACCTTAATTAAGTATCATAAAGACTTTATTACTTGCAGTATTGAAACTGTAGAGTTTATTAACAATAAATCTGCAGAATTATATCTAACAATATTTAGTACTCGTGAAACGTTCTAAGTGGTTGATATCATTAATACTTATTACATTCCATATTTAATTGTATTTAGTATTGCGGAAAATTATATTAAGTACCAGTTCAAGTGCTTTAGTCATTTATCGTCATTTTTAGTATCTGAAGATTTACAGTATTTTAAAATGATACTTCAGAATTTTAGTTATATGTTTTTAATATAACTTCCGTTTGTTTTTAGAGCCTTTAGTGTTTTAAATACGATCCTTATAACAAGTAATTAATGGTCATTATGTATTATACTAAGTATTTTTAATACTGGAATAATTTTCGCATTGTAAAAAATATACTGTATTTATAAACGTATTACTATAGTTAGTTATGTATAAATTTTTAGAGTTTCAGTTTTTAAAAAAAGGTTTCTTTTTTAATACTTTAGTGCCTTAAAAAATATATGACTATTAGTATTTTAGTTAGAAGTCATTAATTCTTATGTTTTTAGTAATTAGGATTTTTAGCATTTTAAAAATGTAGCGTTTTTAAGACTCTTGTTAAATTTATCTACAAATTTTTAGTGCCAACGTTAATAAAAAATACAGTAATCTTTAGATTTTCATGCCTTAACAATAAGTAGAAATATTTTAGTTGTTTGATTATTAGTAGTCAAGTTATAGGTCAATATGTATCATTCGAAAGTCAACAATATTTTAGAATTTTTAGTATATAATAATCTTAAAACTATAGTTCCTTAATAGTAAGTTTAACAATTTTAGTGTCCTCAATATTTTAGAAAAAATGCCATTAGTTTTTCGTTGTGTTATAATTTAATGTAATTACTAAAATATATATTTTATGTACTTCAAAAAGATCGTTCGGTTATCAAGAATTAAGTATTTTTGATACAAGCGGTTGTGTATTTCTTTAAATATTTAACATTTTTCTACTTGATACATTAAATACAACTGTACCTTTATATAGACATGATTGTACCTTGTATATACCCCGAAAGATGTTAGGCCTATACATTACAAGGTTACACATCCTAATCAAAGAATTCACTTTCATTTCAAGATGGCGGTCATCGATGTACAATAACGAATGTTATTGTTTTAGCCAAACGCATTAAACGATTGTTTTGAAATTTAGCACGCAGATATATTGCATAAAGCCCGAAAGATGTATGTGTATATCTTTTCTCCATTCGCTTCCGTTTAAAGATCGAGAGCTGTGATACAACGTTGGTAATATAGTTGATGGCTACTTCCAGTAAGACTGACTGAACGCAAAACATAATTTTGACCGCTTCAAGTAGAAAGAACATAACATTTCCTATAATGTTTGTCCAGTAACATTTTTCGTAAATTATACGGTTACCGGTTAAATCAGCGGGGAATTTACGAGAGCTGTTGTGGAGCGCTCTGTGTATTAATTAAGAACATATTGCGAGGTTTACTGTTCTTTGAACTGCTAGTTAAACACATTGTTTATAATATTTCAGACATTATTATAACTAAATTTAATGAGATTCAACAATCTGTCTCAACATCTCACATTCTATTAATCTTTGATGAAAATTTAATACATTATGCGATCGATGTTCAAAGTTAATGGACTCCTTCAATATACTGTCATCAAAGACCTTGGCTCTTGGAGTGTTGGCTGAGCCGTGTCCTCTCAGCTCGCCGAGAGTATTTCGTGGCTTTCTTCTCTCGTCGTACTTTGTACAGCCATTAACTTTGTTACCTCGCTTGGCTCGCAATTTAAAGTAAATTATGCCAACACACGCCTTTCAACTGTTGTAGTTTTTCATATTGCAAATTATTACTCCACTGTAATTGTTCACCTTTATTGTACTAAAATATAGTTTGTACTATTTGATGTAATTTTGTTGCTTAACGTACACAATACCAGATAAATTAATAAGGACAGGGGATAGGCGCTAACGGCAAGGGATTTTTCAGTTAATATATATTTTTTTATGAGGAGGTTAAAGATTTTTTTCATGCCAGTTAGAGCAATGAAAACGGACAGCTGATGTAACACTGAAAAGGAGCAACCGTAGAAACTGAATTCGAACCTGCGTACGGGTCCCAGTTCTGCCAAACTGCACTTTATTGTACCGGCTTAGCTGCAATACACCTTTTATAAAATATAATAAAAAAAACATAATGAATAATATTTGTTAAGGTTGAATGATGAAATTATACACAACACGTGTGCGTGCGCGCGAACACACACACACACACAATTTGTCCTTTTAATTTTTGATAACATTTATAATATCTGAAACTATAAAATTTCCAGCAAAATGTTATTATTATTATTTTCTAAACTGTCACACTTTGTGCCAGTTAGTCAAATGAAGACAAACGATCAGCGTTAACGTAAAGGGTACAAATTGAAGGCAGTAACTGTTAGTTCAAAACCTTGGAAGTGCGCAGTTCAAAGACGCAGCAGACTGATCGTATCGTCACCGAGCTATACGTTTTGGTGACTACAATATTTGAATTAAAATTTTAAAATGCTTCTTCCATTTCCCAATAAAGCGGCCAACTCTAAAATATCTAATAGAACTTTTTATAATTTCTAGTGACATCGGATCCTACACACTATTTTATAACTGGTCCTTAACATAATTTTGTAAACCTTTCCGTTCAAGAGGAAAGGTGAGAAAGATATTGTAAAAATGAATTTCCTTGCTTATGTTTAAGCATTATTTATAATGTAATTTAACAACTTAAGGGATTTATTGTGAATTCAGCAAGTAGTGAAACTATTGAACATCAATAAGACAAATCAATGTCACTTTTAAAATCTTCTACACTAACTTAATGAAATGAGAATGCATGATCAAACAATACCATTTTGATATAATATGATGTATTTAGTAAATTATTAGTGATTTTTCCATTTAATTAAAAAAAAGTAACTGAATTTGTCAAAACTCGTAGTTTGGATTTCTACTTTCTCTCATAATAACATATTTTAAATACGAATTTCTACTGATTACGATTGTGAAATTGGATTAAAACAAGATTTTCTTTTGCAAAATATTATTAACTTTTGTTGCTTTTTAGAAATTCGCTTTTTTATAATTTCAGTAAAACATCTGCGTTTCTTGAATATAAAAACATATTACAAATGAATTCCAATGCTTTTCCAGTTGAGTGATTTAATGTTCTATGCAATCTTCTTCTAAATGTTTATCCTCCATATTTAAGATTTCATGCTCTAAATAATAACAAATAAATAATTTAAGTTCTTTAATATTAAGCAGATTATAAAGTTTACTATCATCTGTCATTCATCAAACATTCTCCTTGAGCGTTTCTACATAATCCAATTATTAGAACAAATCATCCGTGTTGGAACAACGTCCCGAATTATTTAGACTTAGTATATGAAACTATACAAAGCTAGGCTGAAAGCGTGGGTCTACTTCGAATTGGCCAGATATGTGCACATTTCATTGCAACAAACTTCCAATATTGTATCCTTTCTTATTATAGGCCTACACTTATCACATATCCATAAATATTTTAACTGTTTTTGAAGAGAAGCTTTTAATGTTAGCTTTGACGAGAGGAGTGAATAAAAAAAAGTCTGCCGTACGGAAGAATGTAAGAAATGTGGAACGAACGAGCAAACGAGTTCCATATCTATTTCTGTCTCTTTTTTCCTCCTCCTTTTCGATAACGGTACACGCGTATTATATGAAAACGTTGTGTTATTTTGGTTTCTATATTTGTCCTTACTTGAAGAACACATGTACGTTGTAACCGTTTATAATACTTTCGAAATTAATATAATCGTTTATAATAATTGTTGTTAATATTGCTAGTTTTTAACACCATAACCTGAAACGTATTACAACCAGCTGTTCAATGAAATCAGCTGATCGTTACGAATTGGTATAAAACAACTGATCTTTTACTATAACTAACCCTATAGTAAATAATATCTAAGCTAAGTTCAAGTATTTATTTATTTAAACAAAACAAGGTATCTGTAAAGATATCAAATTTTATAGTGATCGTTTCCGACAAGGTGGAAGGACGGACGGACAAGCGCACGAATATATAGGCCTAATCCGATTTCCTTTAATCGTTTCAAAATAGCGGCTATTTATTTAAACATTTTAACGTTAAATATCTCGAAAACATAACAAAATATTTGCCAGAGGAAAATAGTTTTCTTTACCAAGAGTCCGACTAAACTTTTATTTTATTTTACTTTTTCTGTGATTTAAAGGGGAACTGCTGAGTTATCAAACAAAAAAATGATTACAAGAAAACATTACTGTAACTACAGCCCTAAGCTAGGTTCACGTATATATTTAAACAAAACAAGGTATTTATGAAAATATCTGCAAACTAATTATATAATCAGTAAAGATATCATTAACAAAAACTTCGCTTCTGTCGGTAACTTCCCGAGTTCAGTAGTGTACTTTTTTAGTTTAGAAGTGGTTGGGAAAACGTTAAGTGCAAAAAATGTTTTTAATGAAATTAGATATTGGAATGGCCATCATTGTAAGGCACAGATCCGGGACCTTGAAATTAGCGCCTATTCTTACTTCGCGCGTGTGTGCGTGCATGCGATTTAATTCAAATTTTCCTAAAAAAAATCAATTTCGATCAAGTTCATTACACAGAAAAGTACGTTGAACATTTTAAAAACCGGACAACAGTTGAAATCATTAAAAATTCCTAATTTTTTTATTTAGTTTCTTTGAAAATCTATTTTCACCGTCGTAATGAACGTTGAAAACTGCATAAATTAGCAGTAATAAACTTCAAAATCCGCTGAAAGTAAGAGATTAAATTCAGAGTTATTTCAGCTTATCGAAAATTTCAAATCTTAAAGTATTTGCAAGTTTTAATACTGATTATAAAAAAAACAAACAGAATTTTTAAGAAATGTTAGGTAAAAAACAATATTTTCGTAGAATCGTTTCGGTAAGATCAGCATTCACCTAGTTCTTTTAATTAACATTATGATGAAAGCAATCAGTGGAGTGATTATACATAAATTTAATTTTTTCCTGAAATATATTTAACAATAATTGTATAAGAGAGTTATAGAAAGATTTTCTGTAGGTTTATATTTTCCAGAATCCAGACGCATTGTTTATTTTGTTAGTACAGTTTTTTGTTTTAAACACATGGTTTTTCAGTTACAAGAACGAATTGTGTTTCGTTACCAGTTTAACCGCAGCCATAAAGTAAACAATTACCGTTAATGTATCTGAAAGTAAATCTCTCAAAATCTCCTGTAATCTACTTTGAAATTCTCTACGCTAGACGTTTCTATCGCTAATAGCCTCGAGTCGTAACAACTTAGTGATTTTATTGGTATAGTGTAGTTGTCTGCCTCCACTTTACTGTACATGTTGCATCTATAATGTACTACTTGAAATCCAGAACATGTTAGGGAACTAAGAGGTGAGATAGGGAACTGCTTATCCGTTTTAACTTACAGAACGAGGCATTTCTGTTTCTAATTTGCGAAATGCTGAGACCTCACAAGGAGGCAAAACGTAACTCATAACTAACAGTTCAAAGTACTGTAGACCTTGCAGTATATTATTAATTAATATACAAAACGCCCAACGACAGCGCTCGTAAATTGTCCGCTGTAACCCTAATTTAATCTGTAACCCTAATAGGCCTATTTACGAGTAATATTACTGGACAAAATTTTTTAAAAGAATTTTGTATGCAACCAAGAAAGAAATTTTATGCTCTTTCTCCACAAAACGGTCAAAATTATAAGTTTTGCCGTTCAGCCGGTATTACAGGAACTAACCAGCAACTACATTCTCAACGTTGAATCAGAGCCTAACATTTGATTAAACGGCCGTATTGTTTGATTAAAATTGCGTACCTTGTCATCGTTAAATCAGAGACTGCCGTCTTGAAACGGAATAGGAAACGTCATTTGTGCTTTATACAAGAAAACTGCCAATCAGTAAATGGAATGGAATTGAATGGGGAAAAAATTACACATACGTCGTTCGGACTTAATACAAAATTCGGTACCTGGTCTACTAAAATTCAAAACAATCGGTCAATGAGTTTGGCCAAAACTGAGTAACAAATAAACAAACTCAAAAACCAAATGCCGAACGATCGAATTGAACAAAAAGAGGTAAAACCTATCTGATTGCAACTTATAAAAGCTTCTTGTAATTTATTTGATGAACACTTAAAAAAATTCTGAATTTATCTACTTGAAATTCTAAAATAGGCGACTAACCTAATCGTAACTTGTAAAGAGGCGAGACTTGCCTGGTTGCAATATGCGAAGTTGGTAGATTTTTATGATTGAAATTTGTAAAGGAACCATATTTATTTATTAACAACTTGCTATTAGGCGAGATTTACCTAAATGTAACTTGTGAACAGGAGGACTAAAAAAGTCGTCTAGTTAGAACTTGTCACTAGGCGATATGTATCTGCTGATTGAAAGTTATAAAGATGTGAAGCTTATTTAATGCTACAATTTGGCAAGACGTGAATGCTTGCAACTGTAGCATTACAGTATATTTTCTGATTGAAACTTGTAAAGATATTTATTTAAAAATAAGTTGCACGTAGGAGAGACAAATCTGATTACAACTTGTGATGAAGTGAGACTTGTCTGCTTACAACTTACAACTAAGCAATATTTATCTGATTGCAAGTTATGAAGTTCTGTTATATGTCAAATCCTTTGAGAAACTTTCTTAAAGCAATTTAATACTGTATTTTTTTTAGTAATAACCGATTCAAAATTGTAATTTTACACTATTTACTACATACTTGCTAATTGTTGAACCAAACTTAATAAGTGAGTCAGTCTTATGGTTTTTCCCTTCAATAAGCCATCAATGTAATTTTTCACTGTACAGTAATATTGAACTGTTTAGTTTATATTGGCGTATAGTACATTTTCATCGCAATAACCATATGCTATTATACTTCAATTTATTTGCTTGAAGTTTTCGTAAGCAGAACTGTTTTTAAAAGAAAAAGCTTAATTGAAAATTTTCATTTTCTTTGCGGAAGTTTCCATACCCAATAGATCAGAGTATTGTTCGCATATAGGCTCAACAGCTTTGTACAGAGCTTCTAAGTCACTCATTTTATCAGATTCTTATGCATAAACCGTACGTAAGCTAAGTGTAGGACGGATAAGGAAATTTCAGTAAAAAAAAACCTGGGTAAAGGGCAACTCAGAAAAAAGTACAATGGGACTTAATATATTACACTGTGGTTGGATGGTGGATGTTACAGCTAAAGCTCGAAAGCCGTTAATGTGCACATTACCTAGCTAATCTGCAGATTAACTGATTTGCTCCGTTAACTTGCAGAATCAAGAGTTTTCCGCATTTTAATTAAGAAATGTGCACGTTACCTAGCTAATCTACAGATTAACTGATTTGCTCCGTTAACTTGCAGAATCAAGAGTTTTCCGCATTTTAATTAAGAAATGTGCACATTACCTAGCTAATCTGCAGATTAACTGATTTGCTCCGTTAACTTGCAGAATCAAGAGTTTTCCGCATTTTAATTAAGAAATGTGCACGTTACCTAGCTAATCTACAGATTAACTGATTTGCTCCGTTAACTTGCAGAATCAAGAGTTTTCCGCATTTTAATTAAGAAATGTGCACATTACCTAGCTAATCTGCAGATTAACTGATTTGCTCCGTTAACTTGCAGAATCAAGAGTTTTCCGCATTTTAATTAAGAAATGTGCACGTTACCTAGCTAATCTGCAGATTAACTGATTTGCTCCGTTAACTTGCAGAATCAAGAGTTTTCCGCATTTTAATTAAGAAATGTGCACGTTACCTAGCTAATCTGCAGATTAACTGATTTGCTCCGTTAACTTGCAGAATCAAGAGTTTTCCGCATTTTAATTAAGAAATGTGCACGTTACCTAGCTAATCTGCAGATTAACTGATTTGCTCCGTTAACTTGCAGAATCAAGAGTTTTCCGCATTTTAATTAAGAAATGTGCACATTACCTAGCTAATCTGCAGATTAACTGATTTGCTCCGTTAACTTGCAGAATCAAGAGTTTTCCGCACTTTAATTAAGAAATGTGCACATTACCTAGCTAATCTGCAGATTAACTGATTTGCTCCGTTAACTTGCAGAATCAAGAGTTTTCCGCATTTTAATTAAGAAATGTGCACGTTACCTAGCTAATCTGCAGATTAACTGATTTGCTCCGTTAACTTGCAGAATCAAGAGTTTTCCGCATTTTAATTAAGAAAATGCACATTACCTAGCTAATCTGCAGATTAACTGATTTGCTCCGTTAACTTGCAGAATCAAGAGTTTTCCGCATTTTAATTAAGAAATGTGCACGTTACCTAGCTAATCTGCAGATTAACTGATTTGCTCCGTTAACTTGCAGAATCAAGAGTTTTCCGCATTTTAATTAAGAAATGTGCACATTACCTAGCTAATCTGCAGATTAACTGATTTGCTCCGTTAACTTGCAGAATCAAGAGTTTTCCGCATTTTAATTAAGAAATGTGCACGTTACCTAGCTAATCTGCAGATTAACTGATTTGCTCCGTTAACTTGCAGAATCAAGAGTTTTCCGCATTTTAATTAAGAAATATGCACATTAACAGCTTACGTGTCGTTAACGTTCAAAAGTTTGTTGATTGATGAATGATTCTATCAACTAATTTGTTGATTGATTGTTAACCTGATTCTTTAGATATCGAAAAATAAATAACATTTTGTTAATTTATGAGTACAGAAACGTTGCTGTTGTTCCAGTAAAGATTTTATTTACACTTTTCGGCACTTTAACGGATCACCCGATTTAACTGCACATTACCTAAGTCATCTGTAGAATAACTGGTTTCTGCACTTTAGCAGTTACAGATATAATGAGTACATGTGTATATGCATACATTAATTAAAAAAAAAAATAATAATAATAGCTGCTCAAAACTTATTCTGTCGGTCAAAATGAAAATTCGATATTATACTTAACCTAACTTATTGAAGGAGTAAACAATTAAACAATACTATATAGATATCACAGTGCACTTCTGCAGTAGTACCACATCAAATTGAACTGATGTTGTGTGTAGTTAATGACAAATGCTTTAGAAACACCTGTACCTGCAAGTTCCATTTGCTTATTTGAGTTGTAACAAGACATTGTCTTCTCATGTATTTAGTTGAAGCAGTGAATTTGCCTTCTCACTAGACGAAGTATGTATCATGAACTTGAGAAAAAAGGAACTTAAGATTTCGATGAATTTACGTTTTTAGGTATCTTAGTAACATTGTAGTAACATTGTGTTTAAATTATGGTAAAATTGTGACATAATGTGTTTTTCTATACATATAGAATTTCTAGATAAACAAATTAAGATAATCACATTCCTAAATTAAAATATGGCAGTTCAGTATGCAGTGTCTTTAAACTGCGCACCTGAAGGTCTTAGGTTCAAGAGTCTAACTGAAATAAAATGTAGTTAACCAAATATATGGGCATGACCAATGAATACAGAATGTATAATCAGAGGTCTAATAAAGAATCTGTACTTATTGGCACGACTCTAGATTCCAAACTAAACTGAAAGGTTCGTGAGACGAAAAAGGAAGAAGATATCAACACGCACCTTTTTCCTTAGTGAGATTTTTTCTGACAATATTTTTTTTATCTTACACGTTTTTGAAAATCTGATTTCACCATTAAAATGTCAGTTTATTTTTTCAGAAGCATTTCAATGAAATTAAAAAAATGTAAAGCTTGTTAATGAAGGTAATATTGTTGAATACGATGGTGCAATCAGATATTAAAGAAAGATAACATAAAAATTATACATTTTTATTCATTTGAAATGGCCGCCAATTTAAAACAATTCAACAGATTTTGCTCAAAACCAATCTATAAGGTAGGCCTATTACGAAAATCATTTTTTTTGTCAAATTTAAATCAAATTGGATCAAGATCGCGGAAGTGAAAGTAGTAACATTTTTAACGACCCATTTATGAATGAATGGGAACCTTACACATTAAATACAGAATAATCGTACACATATACCATTTGGGCTTTATATAAGGTACTTTCACATTATATTTCAAAATAATCGGTAAATGGTTTGGCTAAAACTGCGAACAATTTTTATTACAAAGGCGGCCATCTTGAAACGGAAGTGAATGGAAAAAATCTTACACATACGTCGCTCAGGCTTTAAACAGGGTACTTCCACACCAAAATTCAAAACAATCGGTTAATGAGTTTGGCCAAAACGTGCTTAGTAAAATAAACAAACACGTAAACCACGGTCGAGTTCAAACAGTTTTAGTATAACATTGCGACCTTGTAGATCTACTGGTGCCCCTTTTTATATTTCTGATATGTTCAGTTAAAACGCCTCTTCCGGCCCTATCTATTTATAAAGTTTAGGATTTGGGGAGAATTCAAGGTGGTAAATCCCCTACTTCTAATCGGTGACTTCCATTTCATTATTGAGGTAATTGCAAGTGCTAAATGCCTTGCAATTTCTCCCCTTTACTCTTGACCCTTATCATAGAGGTTGTGCCCCATTTGGACAGATTTTTTGTATGCGGTGAGTTCCCACTTATTATATTTACATTCTTACTTATGGGAACAGGAGCAGCTAAGGGAATTATGTCCACCTATGCATGGTTAAGGCTAAGGGTACACTGGGAGGTTGCCAGGTATTCCAAGCTGTTCGATACACCATTAGGCCGGTGACATACACTCCACCAGCACGGGTCGCATTACACTTAGAATTAGCCAGGTTATATAGAGTAGTAAATGTCTATGTATATTTGTGTCTTGAGTAAATGAATGAGTATAGTATGAACTAAAGGTACTGTGGGATCGCTAAATTCATCAGTTGTTTATTTCATATGCCTCCGCCGGCCCGACCCCTTTATAAAATTACTTAGTTTGGATCGTCGCTTATTTTAAAGTACCAAGTTCTTACTATGAAAGCAGCTGCAATGTAAGTTCGCTAAAAATATATTGTCTATTAGACTACGATTTACACTAAACGAAAAAACAAAATCCTTGTGTACAAGCAACGGCCTCTAGTTATGGATTTTCACGAACTGACTTCAAAGTTATCTAAAAGAAAAATTGCTTCGAGAAATAGTCAGTTGATTCATCGTTTGAGAAATGAGGATACTCAAAGAAATCTTTGAAGGTAAGAATCGAGGCAAAGTACTAGAGCAAAGGTTTCATCAGAGACATGGTAATCCTACAATTCAGCGTCTGGTGAACGAAGACGCTTTTCATTTTGTAGACTGAAAAGGAAGAAGCCAACGCACCTTGCGTAGTAGCAGTCCTACAGTCACTCTTGTACTATTTTTTCGTTTTAACTGTTTATGTTAAATAATACATTTTGAAGTGTAAACTCCTAGATAATGTTTAATTGTAGTAAATAAAGTATTTGTAATTTAACGCAGATGTCTGGCTCCGTACTATTTTTATTGTTTGTTTGATTGTTGTTGTTGTTTGTTTTATTGTGTGAGAAAAATTAATTTCTCAATAATTCTTAGGCTATGTAAAAAGTTTATTGGAAATAATATTGCTGAAAAACGGCTCGGACGATTTTGATCGAACTCATTAGGAGAATATCCTCGAAAAGCCTTTCACAAGGAGAGTTAAAGACAAATCTGAAACATTTACGAAAAAAGAAGTTAATCAAAACATATATGAAGATACATAATTTAATTTTTTTCTTAACTTCCATACTTTATGCCAGTTAGACTGATGAAACTAGAGATCAGCGTTAACGGTAAAGGAAATGAAACGAGAGTAACTGCGGCTAGGATGCGCAGTTCAGAGAGATGTTCAGTTCGTAGCAGACTGACCGGTGCTTTTGCACATCGACCACCGAATCTCCTTACGATATTTCAACGAAAATATCAAATAAAAAACTATGTTTCAATAGTAAATAAAAATGAAAGACGTAACACCGCTGGTTTTGTTTTATTTTTCGTTATTTATTGCTACAAAGCAGATATTATTTGATTGAAATTTAGTGCTCAGATTTAGCGTACAACTAAAATGCGAGAAAAATTCGATCAGGTTTTGAAAAATTAGGTTGATAATCCGATTTGTTATCGATATCTTCTAAACCTTAGACTTAGTGTAAAGTCTTACATAGCTTATTTTCTCTGCAAAACAATTATTACGAAAGTATTAAAATAGCGAGCAGAAGAACATACTATCAGAATGTTACGACAAATAGAAAAGGAGAACAATGTAAATTTATTGTATCCATTTCCTCAATCCAGGATATGAAGTGAACTATGAACTGTAGAAAGTTGTAATTTCATTGTGAAAGATCCGCAGTCCTTAAAATAACATTCTCCAAGCGTAATCCCCACCACATTTCATACATCAAACAGAATCCATTTCATCTGAAACAATACTCCACTCGTAAATCCCTTCTGTCAATATTAAAACACTGTTAGCTACCAGAAATCAAGTATGAGATGTAACACTACGTTTGGATAAAATTAATTTATTACCTCCTTATACACAGTATAGTATAAAGAAATTGTAGCAATCGTAGAAATAAAGAAATTGTATAAATCAATCGTATAAAGAAATTGCAGTATCGTGAAAAAAATATACGGTTTTATTGATTTCGGTGAAATTTGACATTTAGAATCTTTAAAATCTTGAGACATTTTTAACTTGAAAAAAAATTTTTAAAGGCAATTCTTTTAAAACATTTTGTTAAAAATTCTGTCAAAATCAGATTTTTTCAAAATAAGCTCAACCGATTTTAATAAAATTTGCTCAAGCGCAGTGTACAAATAACCAAACAAAATGTATGGTTCGGTACCAGTCCCTGAATATTCGGTTCGAAAGGGATTGAAAAAACTAAAAATAAAATTAATTTTTCGAAAATCAGTGTTTTGATTTTGCTCAAAAATATTAAACATAAATTCATTTCGTATATGAAGCATAACTTATGTTTCTCTTTATTATATATTTTTTCGTAAGAAAGGTTATTTAAACTCTTTTTGTTTCCTGAAACCACAAAAAAATGATTTTCTCAAAATCGGTTTCAACGATTTTGATTACATTTTGAAAACGTTAAAGGTTATAACTGTAATGTGAAATGTTTTAGCACTCATTTGTTTTCATTAACAGTTCGGTCTGAAATAATTGACAGAAAAATTGGAAAATTTATCAGTTTTTCAAAATACGATCAAACGATTTTTGATCATATGTGAAGGTTATATTTCAAGTCCGTTCAGAAGATTTTATATTACAGAAATTTAAGTTTCGAGAGTGCTTCTTAAAAAGTGACCTAGAGGTCAAGATAGGCACTCATTTCAAAATTCCAAGTATAGGTCTTATTGCCATCAATAGCTCATTTTCCAATGAAAATTCGCCGAAGAAAATCTTTGTAAATTTACCATTGTTTGAAAATTCGATTTAACCATCGCATTAGCGTTAATATTTGTATTAATTAGCAATTTTTAGTAATTTTCTAATAACGTTTAAAATACTAAAACTAACCACTACCGTCAAATTCATTTCGTATTCTAATGCAAATGATTGTAACTTCACTTCTTTTGAAAATCCCTAGTTAATTTATAGACAATGAATTAATTTTTATACTACGTTTGTCCTTTTTAAGTAGTATAAACTGAAAGAAGTTGAGAAAGTTTATGCAATGAATTTGCATTATTTTACTCAGCACCAGAGTACAGCACCTTAGGGAAATAGGAATACTAGCGAACAACTGCGGATAATATTTTAATCAATAAAACAGTAGCTTGCTGGATTCTGCTTTTATTCGGTTTGTATTTTTACCCCGACTGTATTGTGTAATGTGTATTCTGTATTCTCTACTGTGTATTGTGTAGGCCTACTAGCATAGTTTATTGTGTATTCTGTACTGTATATATTACTGTATTCTATATTCTGTATTCTGTATTACTGTACTATATTCTGTGTACTGTATTATGTAATTGGTACTGTGTTTTTTTACACATATCTGTTTGTATTTTTATTGTTTATTCTGTTTTAATGTATTCTGTACTTGTACTTTTATTCTGTAGACTTTTATTTCATTGCTTTCTTTATCCAATGGGAATGAAATTAACCTGTGTACGAAACTATTGTAGACTGCCATTTTTATATTGTTTTTTATATTTTTATATTTTTTTTAAAGAAAGCAATGAAAATGAAGTGAACCTAATAAAGTGCATATTATTTATAACCTTATTGTTAAACATAAAAACAAAAATAAGAAAAATTGCTCCTGACAAACAAACGTGCATATCAACGGAATATTTATCAACTTTAAGCCACACCCTAAAAAAGAGAACTAGCCAAAGAAAATATAAACGTTTCATTCAAAGCAACTAATAAGTATCAGCATTACTTAAAAAAGCTAGTTGCAAATACAAGTGACTATAACTTTGACAAAATTAGCATATATGTAATGAAATGTAGTGATTGCCTAAGCTTGTATATCGGTCAGACATCTCGCTTAAAAAAAAAAAATTATAAAAAACACATGCCTATAAATACGAGTGTTGTCCGTAAAGTAGGGTTCCCAAGGCACTAAGTCGCTACGAACGCTGTTACGCGGGATCCGGTGACCTTGGCTTGCAGCTTGATTCTCCCTATCCCAATCCCCACTCCGCGAGCTATCTGCGACGCTCAGTCTTACCTTAGAAGCCGTTATTAATGGAGTTACACTTATGTCTTTCGCCAGGTGCAAATTACGCTCTGTGATTCGTTTTTTGTGTGCAAAAACACTGCGCCGGTGGACATTCATTCCCACTGTGTGAAGTCTGCGGAGAAAAATGTATGAGCATACAACACGTGCGCAAATGGTGCAGAGAATTCAAAGACGGACGTTCATGATGAAAAGAGTTTCGGACGGCCATCTGTTTCGGACGTAACGATTGCGAAAGTGGAAGAAGCAATGCTGAAAGATCGGAGGGTGACTATTCGGGAGCTCTCTGAGATGATCCCTGATGTCAGCAAGACCTGCACTGACAATATTTTTATAGACCATTTAGGGTATAGCAAGGTTTGTGCAAAATGGGTCCCAAGACAGCTTACAGCAGACCACAAACGGCAACAGATTGATGCGGCCAGCGAATTTCTTCAGGCTTACGATGGTCAGAAATTCTTGGACTCCATTATCACTAGGGACGAGACCTGGGTACACTATACGACTCCGGAAACGAAACACCAATCACGTCAGTGGAAACATCCAGAGTCGCCGAAGCCGCGGGAGTTCAAACAAATTCTGCCTGCCGGCAAAGTTATGACGAGCGTGTTTTAGAACAGGAAAAGGTTATTATTATTATGCAAATTCATGGATACCGGCACAACAATCAATGCTGATCGCTACTGTGAGAGGTTAAGGAACCTTCGCAGCGCGATTCAAAACAAAAGGAGAGGCATGTTCACGAAGGGAGTTTGTTTCCATCAAGACAACGCTCGTCCGCACACAGTCCTCGTAACAAGCGATCGCATAAACCAATTTGGATGGAATACTGTCACACATCCGCCCCACAGCCCGAACGTAGCGCCAAGTGACTACCATCTCTTCCCTAATTTGAAATAACACTTGAGGTGGGGCGCATTTCAATACCGGAGAGGAGCTGAAAGAAGAAATTTTAAGCTACTTTCGCGGCGGGAGTGTTTTTCGACTCAGGCTTACGAAAGATGGTTCACCGTATGCAAAAATGCATAGATCTCAACGGCGATTATGTCGAAAAATAGAAAAAAGTGTAAGCTTTCCAAAAATGTATTATTAAATTCTGATAAACATGGTTTTCATTGTGAAAGATTATTGAGAACTTATTTTATGGACAACCCACGTACATTATCTACAAACTCGGCTTTTGCAGAATATCTTATGGATGAAAACCATAAATTCGGGGACATCCATACCAACTACTATTTATGTATATTTTATTACATAAATATTGCATTTATGTAATAAAAACAACTGCTTTTATTTAAGCAACTGCTGTAGTTATTTGAGTGCGATTGAAGAGTTTGAGATTTATAAAAACAGAAAATCAGACCCGCATAACACCCTCAATGACAAAATCTCGTTTAAACGAAATTTAATATATGACATGGCTCTAAGGATAAGTGATGTAAATAGACATAAACCAACAGACTACCGTAATTGATAACACTGACGGGCGCGCTACTACTGATGAAGACTCCACAGTCCGAAATGTAATGGCATACGAGTTGCGCGTATCGTTTGGCCATACCGAATTTTATCGTGTGTATTTTAATTGTGTTTAGTGTTTGTGGCGTGTGTTTTCAATGTTTTGTTTAACTTTGTGACGACCTCGACAGAGGGATTTGACATTTTTTTTATTACGGCCTGAAGATGAAACACTAAGGTTTCGAAACCGCGGTAGCCTTTACGAGGTGAGTAAATAGACCACTAGACGGAAAACTAGGTCAATCATAATTACATAAAATGTTAATAATTGATGTAATGATTAATGTCAATGATTGATTGTTTTTGCGTATTGTGTATTATTTATTTTGTATTGTAAGTTCTGTAACAATATTGTTAATTTTGTGTTCTATATTGTGAATTCTGTATTGATTATCTGTATGGAAATGAATACAATGTAATTAAAGAACTTCTTAGTATTAATATGACGCGGTTTTCTCAACCGACATTTTAGTTTTTAACAAATTTCTGTAGGTCTACCTCCCGTAATGTACTTGTTGGAGATCATCTAAAATAATTTTAAGGTTTCAGTACTTTTGTTGTAACTCATAATAAAAATATAGTTGGGAAAACCCTTTGAAAAAGCTTGAACATTGTTATTATTAATTAGTTTACACGTTTTTAAAGTAATTTCTATATTGTAAGGTAGTAACAATAATCCTTCGTTAATATGTTACATTTATTTTCTGTAGTATAAATTAATATATATCGGTTGCGGCGTGTTTGAGGAAGATAAAACACCAGTCAGTCTATTAGGTCTTCGAATTGAGCACTTCAAATTTACTGGTTTAAAATTAGAATTACTGTCGTTAGCTTTTCCCTTTCCGTTAACACTGATCCACTGTTATCATTATTATAACTGCCATTAAGTATATACGTGAAGCTATTAATAAAAGTGAATAATGAATATCATATCATCCAAATTACCGTAGAATAAGAAGTTCAATGACTAATTATGGCATACGTTTATAGGTTTTTCCTGTTTTTTCCGGATAGGCATATGATTATCCTGGTAGGTTAAGTAGTTACAGATAGGCTATTTGTTTCTTTTTTCATTCTTTTTTTTAAGGCTTTGGTAGTTTCGGGGTTTTATAAATAATAATCCCTATTTTTCCGCAGTGAAATTTAGCTATAAAAAATCATGAATGTGCTAAAATCATATCATCGATGGTTTCTAAGCATATTACTGAAGACTATACAAATGTAAAAAATAAGCCTAGTAATATGAAATAGCTGGAACCAGCTGCCACACTGACATGACAGAAGCGAAATTTCAAACATTAATAATAACACAATAACGCTTTTACCATACACTTAAAAAATTGAGTGCATAATTTTGTAAGATTTGAAAGTGCCAATTTTTTAAACTCTTGAACATATTTTGCTGGATAACGAACTTGTTCAATTCGTTACTAAAATAAATTTACGTGCAAAAATTAAATTAGATCTAATTAAAATTGCCGGCGTAATTGAATACAATGAACATAATAATCAGACATAAGTTTCACAGATATACTTTAAAACAGCTAAAATGTTTTTGTTACAAAGTTTTGGTACCTATTTAAAAGTAAAATTATGAAATAATCTTAAAGAAAATTCAACTGCAGACAATTACAAATTAAAAACAAGACAAAAATTAACAGTAAAGAAATAAAAAGAAAAAAATTAAACGGGGCAAGTGATAGATTACTCTTTTTCTCAGTACAAAGTGTTTGCACGAAGAGAACTTAATTAAATCTTTTGTCACACCATGTATATCCCAAAGGAATTGTTCTGCCACCCTACTAAAACTGGATTATTTTAACAAATATTACGTTCACAATGAAAAATAGAATCAAATTATTATTGGATTATACATGTAATTAATGTTTCTGTTGTTTTAATTTATGTTTTTCTCTTTCAATACTGGATGTAGTCAAGGACATTTATATCTGTCTTTAGTCTATAGAACTGTTGCCATTATAACAACTTAAAAAATTACACTCACTCACTCAGCAAGTGAATTAGGAACTATTGTGATTGTTTACTTATTACAAATTCATTCACTCAATCACACGTTTATCCACTCTGAGTTCAGTAAGCAAAGTTATGATAATTTAGGTATTACACACACAGACGTTAGTAGACACTCCATACGGACCAGTAACAGTTATAGTCATTCAGCAGTCTTTCACGAACTTATTCTGTCCTTACTCACTCACATAGTGAATGAGCCAAGCATTTTCTAATTGGCTGGACCAATAATAGTTACAATTATTGACGCTAACTCTTACTTACTCACTTAATCACTCATTCTCTTAGTTGCTGAACCAGTAAAAGTTACATTTGTTATTACAGTTCTTACTTTCTTACTCACTCAGTCACTGACGCAAGCATTCTCTTAGTTGCTGAACCAGTATCAGTTACATTTATTAGTTCTTATTTTCTTACTCACTCAGTCACTGACGCAAGCATTCTCTTAGTTGCTGAACCAGTAAAAGTTACATTTATTACAATAGTTCTTACTTTCTTACTCACTCAGTTACTGACGCAAGCATTCCCTTAATTGCTGGACCAGTAACAGTTAAAATCATTGACGCTAACTCTTATTTATTCACTCAGTCACAGACCCAAGTATTCTCTGGACCAGTAACAGTTACAATCACTGACGCTGACTTTTACTTACTTTCTTACTCAGTTCAAGACTGAAGCATTCTTTTAGTTGCTGGACCAGTAACAGTTAAAATCATTGACGCTAACTCTTATTTATTCACTCAGTCACAGATCCAAGTATTCTCTGGACCAGTAACAGTTACAATCACTGACGCTGACTTTTACTTACTTTCTCACTCAGTCCAGGACTGAAGCATTCTTTTAGTTGCTGGACCAGTAACAGTTAAAATCATTGACGTTAACTCTTATTTATTCACTCAGTCACAGACCAAGTATTCTCTGGACCAGTAACAGTTACAATCACTGACGCTGACTTTTACTTACTTTCTCACTCAGTCCAGGACTCAAGCATTCTCTTAGTTGCTGGACCAGTAACAGTTGCAATCATTGACGCTTACCCTTACTTACTAACTAAACTTAAACTACTTAAACTAACTCAGTGACTGACTCCAAGCACTCTGTTAGTTGTTGGACTTTGTATTGTGATAGAAGTTCTGCACTTAACGAATATATGTTAAAATAGTATTTTAGGTACATAGGGCGTGCAAGGCGTAAAACGCGATTATACGCAACAAGTGCATTTGTTGCGCCCGAGGGCTAGCGTAGGCTGAGTGTGGTGCATATAACCTACGATAAAATAGTTACATCAGCCATTTTTACAAAAACCATTTATTCATTCATTTATTCCGTGCTTCAAGAATGAATAAATAAACTTGGTATATGTTCCCAAGCATCAATAAAGTAGATATTTTATAAGCGGTATAATGTAACTTTCAGCCGTGACCTATAACCACACTACATTTATAGATGAACAGAATAATTAAGGTTGTCACTCACAATGTTTTTATGTAAGATGACGTAGACGACTTTGTTTGAGTCAGTAAATAAACTATTTATTTAATAATTTTGATATATAATAGTGTATATGGTTTATATGCATTTATGCACTTCATACCGATAAAGTAGACTCGTTTTTCTCTGATCACGAAGGTATAGGGTAATTCTTTTACGGATCCAAGGTTTGGAGATGAAACATGCTTTTTATCACCAGGCGCTTTTCGTTAAAATTCTGGCGGCGGCAACGATAATCCTGCCGGTAGCTTATATGGCCAGTCCGTGTGTGAGTAACAGTTACAGTCATTGACGCTTACCCTTACTTACTTATTGTGCAGTCACTGACGCAAGCATTCTTGTGACTGTTGTTGGACCAGAACAGTTACAGTCACTGACGCAAGCATTCTCTTAGTTGCTGGACCAGAACAGTTACATTCACTGACGCAGTTTCTTGCTCACTTAATCAGTTACTGACTACAGCAATCACTTAATAACTGGACCATTAATAGATTTTGTCGTTGACGCATTCTCTTATTCACTCGTTCAAACGCTGATCCAAGCATTCTCTAAGTGGCTGTACCTGTAATAGTTACAGCATTTACACAGCCACTTAGTTTTGTACGATCTGTCTCAGTTGACTATACGCCACTATTCGGTCACTAATACGCGTATACACAAAATAAGTGGACATGAACAATTTAACCATTTATACAATCACTCATTTATACTTTTAGTTCACTCACTCACTCATTCAACCTGTTTTCTATACATTTACTCTGCAAATGGTGGATCAGCATAATAATAAGATGCTGTATCAATCATCATAAGAATGTGAATATCGAGTTAGATTCTACTCAAGTGTCAGTTGTGAGTGTGTTTATGAAGAACAAAAATACTTTATACTTGGGGAAGACTTCAGTGCATTCCTACTGAGGCTCAAGAATAACTACTTTGAAGAGTAGAATGCTTTACGAAGCAGGTTTGGAAGCTGGTTGTAAGTTCTTGTCATCGTGTAAACCTACATTGGTGTGCTGATCCGGAGAAGACTCCTGACATAATTGATTTTTTTGCAATCAAAGGTCTGTCTAAAAATTATTTGTAAGCTGTGGATTACAAAGATTTGTCATCTGATCACTCACCAGTCCTGTTTTCAGTTAGCGGAATATTTTTGTATAAAGAAGATACACCATGGCTGATTAATAATATAACTAACTTGGAGGGGTTTAAAAATGATTTAGAGAATTTCATTCGTTGAAGCAAATGTGGCGTATAAAACTTAACGAGTCAAAGTCAATCCATATTAATTTTATTTATAAAAAAGAGAAAGAAGGGCCAATACTAATAAACAGTAAAATTATTCCATACAGAAAAGAGGTTAAATATTTGGGAATGAATATTTCATTTCAAAGTTAAACATTACAAAGAAAATAAAAGAGTTTGAAATTAAGTTCAATAATATGTATTGGCTATTTAGATATACGCAGGATTAAGTATATGACTGAAAATTTGAGAATGTGTCAAGAGAAATAATGTAAAGAAAATTCAAATTATTCAAAACAAAATACTTCCGATAATAGTAAATGCGCCGTGGAACATACGCGATAAAAATATTCATAGAGACCTTAGAATGAACACAATTGTTGATGAAATCAAGGCAGTAGCAACGAAGCAAGAAAAACGACTCTAAACCTATACTAATGCTAATGTTCAGCAGATGCTAGCACAAAGGAATACAGAACGAAGACTGACTTGGTGCAGTGATAGCATATCAAGCTAAGAGCTGTAGCTGACAACCAGAGCCATTCAGTGGAAACAACATCTTTCTTACAGTGACCTATTTTATGTCATAAATACTAGATAAGTTTGTACTTAGTGGTAGTCCTCTATAAAAATAAATAATTGTAATAAAAAAAACCTGCAAATGGATGAGAGTAGTTATATCCATTCATGTAGTTTTGTCGTCACTCAAACTTTCACCAATTCTCTCACTCAGCTAGTTGGTCATTTATTTCAATGACTCACAAAAGTCATTTACTTGAACATTTGCTTAGTATGTTGAAGAATTTAAGTTACATATTCAGTCGTTTACTTATTCATTTACTCAATAATTTACTCTAGAAACGCTATCTACAACTTCATTCATCACTGGTTTGATAAAACGTTGAAGTTAGATCATTTATTTTAGCAAAACAAAATTGCGTGCGTGTCACATTATGGCGTCCTTGCGTCCTGGCGTCTGTGTTCTGCGGATAAATGGCGCGTCATTTCTCATTCTGGCGTAATCTGGGAAAAGAATTTTTTTAAATCTGTTCTAAGCAACTATAGCAGTGCTTGTGTTTGTTTTTTATTTAGAAAACCATCATAATTCTTATTTACAGAGCACGGAATTTTGGGCGGACAAAAACCCATGTTTTTGTTTATATTTTGAAGTGATTTAAAAATATTAGCCTATTTATTATTGCTGGAATAAATATTGTAATAATTGAAGTTGGAAAACTGGAAATAAATTTTTATTTTCCACTTATGGTATGGTTTCGCCAAATAAAAGGGACGTCGTTTTTTATGAAAAACAACTTTTTAATAATTAAAATAAAACTTTAATATTCACTTAAAACTTATTATAACTATTTAAGTTCGTCTCATATGCATTGAGATGCGAACTGAGTGAAACCTCGATTCACACTGAGCTTCTGCTCTTTCTTCTCTAGGTACATGAAAATGCTTACTGTGTTAAAAGCTAAACTGTCAGCATTAAATATAGCTAAGTCTAACACTAAATCTAGCAAAGTTTACAATAATTGTCTATATAACTTATATATATATATATATATATATATATATATATATATATATATATATATAAGTTATGGTATGGTTTCGAGGATGTCGCTTTTTAAAAAAACAACTTTTTATTAATTACAATAAAATTTTAATATGCACTTAAAACTTATTATAATTATTTAAGTTCGTCTCATATGCATTGAGATGCGAACTGAGTGAAACCTCGATTAACACTGAGCTCCTGCTCTTTCTTCTCTAGGTACATGAAAATGCTTACTGTGCTAAAAGCTAAACTGTCAGCATTAAATATAGCTAAGTCTAACACTAAATCTAGCAAAGTTTACAATAATTGTCTATATAACTCCTCCATCCCTAAACAAAACTTCCTGGGGTGGTTGAATAGCAACTTCCCTCGAAGTTCTTCCAATTAGCTTCTTAGACGCCAAGTATAGTAGTCCTCCAATAAGGCGATGGTCCAAACACCGATGTGCTGTGTGATGGGTGAATTCCGATCAATTCTGGAGACAGTATCTAGGTTGATCCTGTCGTGTTCTAGCTTCTTTATTATTGTAAAGAACAGTATTATTGTTGAGCTTTATTACCCCTTAAGGATTGATAACTCAAAGTCAAATTGTAAATGCGATATTACAGAATGAGCAAAAGTATTTGGAATTAACTCTATTGTTACAATTGATACTTAACTGTTACTTAATTGTTACTCTACTGTTACAATGGTTACTTAATCCAAAGACTACAGAACTAAATACTAACAAGTATTTTACATTTGGTGTAATTGTTACAAATTCTGATCATACTTAGTTGGTAATGAATATATTTTCGCTTAATTTGTTCATAAGTCTCTTGTATATCACGTTGATTAATTTTGCTTACGTGATAATTTTCTATTATTTCCTGAATTTCATCTTCTCTAGTCACATCTAACAACTTAGTGTTACATTTAACTAACCAAAGTTTGGATTTTTTGTTGTTTTTAAACTGGAAATCGTTTGTAAGCATACTGAGTGCTTCTTCAAGTGAGGTAGGGTTTTTGGTTCTCATGAGGGACCCTAGCGGTTCCTGAAGTCCCCTTAACAGAACACGTAATGCTAATTTTTGTGCATACTTGCATAGAATATCCCTAGCGGATGGTTCTCTGTTTACAAAAAAAAATGCTATCTGTAACTTTAATAGCTTTTGAATCTTTTCATAAAATTTGAAAGGTGATTCCCCGTTTTCTTGCTTTAATTCTGCTATTTCAAGATTCAAAGTAAAACAATCCTTCTTATCAAAATAACTAGTCAGCAAAATTATTTTTACATCTGCCCAAGCATAAGTATTAGAATTAACTACCATTTCAAGAGCTTGCCCCTTTAATTTTGATAATATGGACGATAACAAATATTAATTTTGGAAATCTTCTAAGTTATCAGCTACAAAGAATTTATTGACCATTTTATCACATATTGTGATGAATCTATTAAGCATGGTTGGTTCTCCGCTAAACTCTGGAATCATGTCCAGGTATTCTTTCTTCAGTGTTGGGATAGACATTGTAATATTTAGTTATTACTACACACAAAAATAAATCAAAATTAAAATTAAAAATCAAATTATAAAATATAATACTTATAAAATAATGCTACAAATTATTTATGATAACCTATGTTTGGTTTATCTTTAAAAATATTCAATTGATTCAATTAACAAATTGATCTTTGATATTTAATTATTTTGTTTGTTAATTATTTAATAAAATTGATGTAACATACATTCGTAGGTATATAGTATACAAAACTATTTTGTGGGATCTACTTACAATAAGATCCAAAATACTTTGCTCATTTTACGCGCACTTGCCACGAAAAATTCGCACAAACACTTCACTTCACTTCGGATGTAGATGTTCACTCTACGGTTGCAAATATTCACTTTGCCGGTTGGTTGTGTTCAATTTAATAATATACACTTATTAAATTGAACGGTTGGTCTTTTGTTCGACACTTCGGTTAACAGTTGAAACTGAAGAAAAATTATATGCACTAATTTTCCCGAAGTGTCCTACCGACTGCGCCAGTTATGGTATGGTTTCGAGGATGTCGCTTTTTAAAAAAACAACTTTTTATTAATTACAATAAAATTTTAATATGCACTTAAAACTTATTATAATTATTTAAGTTCGTCTCATATGCATTGAGATGCGAACTGAGTGAAACCTCGATTAACACTGAGCTCCTGCTCTTTCTTCTCTAGGTACATGAAAATGCTTACTGTGCTAAAAGCTAAACTGTCAGCATTAAATATAGCTAAGTCTAACACTAAATCTAGCAAAGTTTACAATAATTGTCTATATAACTTATATATATATATATATATATATATAACACAAAAATATATACTTGTCTCTGTGAAGGGCAGGGACAGGGGGCTATCATTAGAGCCACATAAACTATAAGTTTAATTAGTTTTAAGTAAATATTGTTATTGTTCTAAATATGTTAAATAAAAGAAGTGGCATTAGTAATGGGATTGTATATTTGTGATTAATAAGTTAGCTTCGTAAAATACACAAAATATTGTCTGATTTGTGATGCCGCGCATGCGCTTGCGATTGTGCATCCATGCCGTTTAATTATTTTTTTAAAATTGCCGTTTTATTATTTAAAAAAAGTTAAAACTGTCTTTTATGTTAAAATTGTCCACAAACAGTAATTTTTAGCGCAAAATCGTTTTGCAATGTCAGAAGTCGGTTAAAAAATCGTTCTAATTGTACCTCAGTTATGCCTATACGAATATTATATGCTGAGGAAACGGGATGTTGACTCGAGAAATAATATATATGATTTATTCCAATTTATAAATATAAATTGAACTCATGTCTTATAAAAAACTCGCTCAGTCACATCTCCAGTCCCCCATACGCATGCGCACACATACTGGTAGTAGTCCAGTGGAAAATCGTCTTATTTATACTTTCCTCTCTACTTGTCTAAAAACTCCGCTCCTTTCTTCTTCTTAGACTGCATCTTTAGATAAGTTGTTCTATTTTCTGCGTGTATATTCTGTATCATGGTTATAGATTTAGACCGATAGAAAGAAAGTGGATAGAGATTAGAAGAGAGGTATGAGAGGTAATCCTGTGTACATGAGAACAGTCAGCTATTGGGTTACCGCAGCGTTGATGGTTTTTGGAAATGGAATTATTTTGAAAAGCGTGAAGATGGATGTGTGAGAACTGGAAAAAGATATTTCTAGGAAAAAATTTTATCAGCATTTTTTCCAAATTTAGCCATGTATGAATATTTATGTAAACCCAATGTGTGTAAAGTTTTAAATAAAATAAATTTGCGGTTCCAGATTAAATCATGAACCCCGCAGGGGTGCCGACTAGCTGCACCTATTGAGAGGATTTAGACGTTCCTCGCGGTACCCGAGTCTAACAAACACCTACACTTACGACTTTAACACTTTACACTCACACTTACATTTAGGGAGGTGATAATAGCATCAATGTGCTTTTCGCCTTAAAATAACAACAAAAATCAAATAAATAAATATATCATGAAAACAAAACGAATCCGATCGGAGTTAAAGTTTATTTTTGGTTTATTTTAGTTGTCTTAAGACTACATTTTGAACAATATCTTGAGTTAGTTACTGTATAATTACTACAATCAGTGATAATTTTTTCTGTAGAAACAAAGTGTTAAATAAGATTGTTTTTTTAGCCTAAATAGGATTGTCTCGGTGGCCTAATTGATAGCGTACTGGGCTTTCACCCCGAGTACCCGGGTTCGATTCCCGGCCAGGGCTTGGCATTTTCATACGCTATAAATCACCCCATCGTCTGCATTATTCCAAGTGTGCACAATAGTCGGACGTTAAAAAAAAAAAAAAAATGGATTGTTTCTGAGGCTCACTGCGGCAAGCTTACCCAAAAATAATTTCATAACAAAATCATTACTATTATTAGCAGAAAAATTATAGTAATTTTAAAGCAATTAATGGCTAGGTGAATAATAGTTTCCGGACTTCTTGTGTTTTAAATCGTTGAATTATTATGACTAGAGGTTTGAGAAAAACTGATTAACCGATTTTAAAATTAATGCAGTTTTTAGTAGCTTCTAACTCAAATTTTTGGAGTCTATAATGAACCATACATTTTGGGTACGGTCTAAATTCGAGTATAATTTTTAAAACTCGTTTTATCTGGTTTTTACACACACTCGCTCGCGCACACACACACACACACACACACACACACAATATATATATATATATATATATATATATATATGTATGTATGTATATTTATGTATGTATGTATGTATAAAACAAAGACAGATAACCAATTATATTCATAGGAACATAAAACGATAAGATTAATATTATTAAAAAAGTGTAGAATAGAAAATCATGGTTGGAAATTTGCGTCTATTACGTGAGCGAAATAACTGCTATTATTTCAAGTTTAATGAAAAATTATTTTCACTTAAAATTTTAATACATCAATGGAGTTAAAAAGAACAATTTTAAATTGTTCAGAAAAAGATTTTTGGAAAGACAGATATTGTGTTACGATGGTAGCAACCCCTCGTTCTTCATTAATCTGTTAATTTATCTGGTGAAAGTTAATAACTTAGAATAGGTTTGAGTTATTTAACTAAACCTCCCCAAACACGCCTCGTGGTTTTAATCGTGTCTACTGTCATAATCAGAGGCGGGCCAGGACGGGAGGAGTGGGTGTCAGAAATAAAGCTCGAGAAAAGGCAATTTTAGAGAGATTGAATCTATATGTGGGAAACTCAACTTGTGGTAACCCTTAGCTCTTTGATAACTTAATAATTAAATAACTTCGATCCTTTGTCATATGTTTTGCTGGAATGTGTTCTTAGGAACTCGTTCAATAGAATGAACAAATCATACTGCACACTAAATTTAAGACTAACGAGGACCAGGGATCAGCGTTAACGGTAAAGGAAAAGCAACGGGAATAACTGCGGCTCCAATTAAGAACCATGAGGTGCGCAGTTCAGAGACGTAGCAAACTGATTGGTGCCTTAGTCACATCGAACACAGCGCACCTACTGTATCGTATGCGACCCTCATATAGAAACAGTTACTCGATATTAGTGTCAAACAGTGTGATCAATGATATTGTAATTTTGTTAATTATCCCTAACCGAAAAAGTTTCTGAGAAACTTTGAGAAAACATTTCTTGGCACTTATTATTTTTTTTAATAAGACCTTATTGATTTTCATTTGAGAAATAAAAACAACCAATTTTCTTTACTTGTTGCAAAATTGAGATATCAAATTCATAACGTGTTATATCTCGAAATTCCAATATTTTACAACAGTCAAAATATTTCTCCTTTTTAGCGACAAAACAAAATATTTTTTATACTTAATCTAGTTGTGTTAAAAGGAGTGGTTTATCAACAAACAACTATTTCTTTACTTAACAAGTAAGCTGTTCTTATTTAAAAATAGATTTATTTCTTAAAAAAATCATTAAAAAATTAATTTTTGACTATTCTTAAAGCTAGAGAGGGAACAGAAAATCTTTTTTGTTAAAAAAGAAATTAATTAGGCTTTTGTTATTTCGATGCAAAAATTAACAGATTTCAAGCGATAAAAACATTTACATTGCGGCCTTTTAAATATAACTGAAGCAAATAAAATGATTATCTTTTTCAAACCGAAACTACCTTACACTAAGCAGACACAAAAGTTTAAAATCCATGTTTTATATATAGGCTATACGCGAACACTTCATATTATAAATTCTTGAGTTACAATTAGTTAAAACGTACTTAGGAGCGAATGAATATACTTCCAAAAACTCTTGCATTAATATCTATTATAAAAACAAGCCAAAACCAATCATTAAAACAGTAAATTAATTATATTTAAAATTTAAATATGAACTTTTATGTAATATTTTCTTATGGAAGCACGATGATAAATAGGATTGTTTCTGAGGCTCACCTGTGGCAAGCCTACCCAAAAAATAATTCATATGGTATTATTAGCATTAAAAGTAATAGGTAACAGTTCCCGTACATCTTATTGCAAACATTATAAGATAACCCAGCGAGAGGTTACATTGCATGTACAAAATTGTTGCCTACCCTGCGCCTGCAATTCTAACATTTGGCTATAGTATTTCACTTGGAAACATTTCTAACCAGTTCTTAGCGGTGTATTTGTATTAATCTACTTAAAGACATTTAAATACCATTTGTAGAAAACAGGATAAATGCTTTTGAATTTCACTAATAATGTTAACTAATATTATAGATTTGTACCTCTGGAAAAATTATTTGTTTCTTAAATTTTCGCCTTGCAATTCAGATGCCAAAATTCGGTTGTGAAGGACAGTAGCCCCTACATACTTGTTCACAGTAACAGAAATTACATTTATATTGAACGATTTTATTTATAAACACAAAACCCGGATCTTCTTACAATTTCACTTTCCTTTATCATTTCATGAACGCTTAAGAACAAAAATCCCAAATCGAAAATGTTTTCTATCTTTAACCTCAGAAAATATCTAAATTAACAAATCTAAAAAAAATAAACTTATGTTTAAGCAAAATATAAAATGGATGTCACGTTATTTAAAAATACATATATTCAACACAACTGATGGTTACCACGCAATTTCGTATATAAACTTTCGGCCTTTATAAAACTTTCTTAGTGCCTTAGTAAAGACAAATGAATAGTGCCATTCAAATTCCAGACTAAGACCTTTAAATAAGTCGTAATCCATCATTCTACAACTTACCAGTCCAAAAAATATTCCTTTGAAGTTGTTTTAGTGGATTTATATAGCGATAATGAACTGATAATTAATAAACATATCAGTAAACTGAACTACAAAATATTACATGATAATTGTAACAGTTCCTTTTTTGTTTTTCAGGTTAATGGTGCGATCTCCTGTAGCGTGCAAATAATACAGGTAAATGTTTTATTAATATAATATTATTAATACTAATATTATTTAAAATAATTTAATAACGTACTGTATAGAAAATAGACATTTTTTGGACTCCTTATTTTGATCCATTAAAAATTTTTTTTTTTTAGAATGTATTATAAGTATTGTGATCGTGGAAAACATATTACGAAGTCTTTTCAGTTACACCCGTTTTAATTTCCCCGTAATTCGGTTATTCTATGTGCCAATATGCATCGCTGAATACAAAACTCATTGATCGATTTTTAATTCCTTTTTTAATTTTTTTTCAAATTTTCTTAATCATAAGTACCATACTGACTGTCATTTAAGAAATATAATCACCGATTTTCTTTAGTTGTTGCAAAAATGAGCTATTGAAATTTATATCTCGAAATTCCGATATCTTACAATCCAAAATATTTTCCTTCTTAGCGTAAAAACAACATAATTTTTACACTTAATCAAGTTAAAAGAGTTAAATAGAGTTGTTTAACAACAAAAAACTATTTCTTTATTTGACAAGTAAACTGTTCTTATTTAAAAATATATTTATTTGTTTAACAATCACTCAAAAGAGAGCATTTTTGATTATCGTTTAAGCTAGAGGAGGAACACAAATTCTTATTTGTCGATAAAAAAAATATTCAGGCTTTTGTTATTTCGTTGTAAAAATTAACGGATTTCAAGATATTTGAAGTTGAAAAATTTAAGTGCCTTTTAAATATAACTGAAGCGAATAAAACGATTATCTTCTTTTCAAACTGAAACTACTTTTCACTAAGTAGAGGCAAAAGCTACAATTCCATGTTTTGTGGAGAACACTTTAGCCTAACTTGAAAATATTTAGTAAATATTTTCTTGTGTGAACAGAGTGTTAAATAGGATTGTTTCTGAGGCTCACCTCTGGCAAGCCTACCCAAAAATTAATGCATCTGATATTGGAATAGATTATAATATATTTTAAAGAAAATTAATAGCTTGCTGAGTAACAGTTCCCGTACATCTTATTGCAAACCTTGTAAGATAACCCAGCGAGAGTTTACATTGCATGTTTAACGGGTTTGCCTATTCTGCGCCTACAATGCTAACGTTTGACTATAGTCGATTTTCACTTGTAAACATATCTGTAACAGGTTCGTAGCGGTGTATTGGTAATTAATTGGTTAATAACGTTTCAGTACTAATTCTAGAAATCAGGATCGATGCTTTTGAATTTTACTAATAATTTTAACTAATGTTATAGTTTTGGAAAAATTATTTTTCATAATTTTTCGCCTTGCCAATCAGAAGTCAAAATTCGGTTCCATTTTTTTTTCATTTTTCACTAAATACAAGTTTTGTGATCATTGAATAAGCGACAGGTTACTTTGCATGTTTAACTTGCCTACAACTTTTACACTTGAGTATTGCCGAATTTCACTTGTAAACATATTTCTAACAGTTTTTAGCGGTGTATTTGTACTAATTTGGTTATCGACTTTGAACGACCAATTCTAAAAATCGGGATCGATGGTGCTTTTGAATTTTACTAGTAGTGTTAACTATTTACATGACTGCCAAAAAAGGAGTGTTACATTTGTCGAGGCTTCGTATGTATGTTTGTAGTTTTATCACAACTTCATAACGGCTTGTTCGATTTGAATCTACTGTAGCTTTTTGGTGGATTCCTGATTCACCAGGAGGGTCATTAGCTATATAGCTTTTATCAAAACTACCCAAACGGGGTAAAATTGGGGTGAAGTAAATAGGATAAAATTATAAGTAGTTTCAGATATGATAAATAAGTTGCTAGGATGAAATCATAATTCTTGAATGACTAATGTACTCATACATTATTAAATAACTGATGTACTGGTGCAAAAGATAATTACTGGGAACTATACAATAGGAATCACTCAGATACAACCACGGAAAGTAATAGAAGTACACTAATTTCGGAACCAATATGCCTAGAGTTACCCCTCAAGATTCATCTGATAATTGGCATTGAGCTGCCAAATTAGAGTTATGAAATTCGGAAGGAAAGGTAAATAAGCTAGAAATAGGCTTTGTCCAAAGGTTAGGTTCGGGGACGACACTAGATCTTCAAAGGAAAATAAATAGCAAACCACGTTCAATCGTCGATACGTCAAAAATTATGTAATTGAAAAATAAAAAAATACAAATAATTGATTTTCATTGAAATAGGCCTACAAAGTTTTCAATCCCATACATGCTAACTCCAGTCGGCGTATGTCGTACATGGAGACAAGACCATAAGAGAGAACACAGATCAGCGCCAAGACTTCACAGTGCCTTCTTTGCATTTGTTCTTTTTTACAATGGCAAAAATTGTGAAATAGCTAAAAATAGACTAGTGTTTAGTGGTTTGGTCACTAAAAATGACTAAGTAAAAATAATTACCTAAAAAAATATAAAAAAACACGACTGCTGAAACTAAAAATACAAAAAAATATACACAAAAATTTTATATTTCATAATTAAATGAAATAATAACCTGAAATATAATTGATTTGTAAAATATAAAAACATGTTATTAGAATACATGCTGAATATTTCTGAGTATTTAGTTAATACTTTATGAATTTACATGTTAAGTATATACCATAAATGCATCTCAATATATTTGCACTAATCAGCCCCTGAGTGCATTTATTGTATGAACTTAACATGTAATTCATAATTTATTAATTGGGAAAATATTCTTCAGCATTTATTCTTATACCTTGTTTTCATCTTCTTAAATCAATTACATTTCATTAATGCAACATAGCCACCGGACCACATATTTAAGTAATTAGAATTATAACCTATTCTTCCCGTCAGTGGTCTATCTACTCACCTCGCAAAGGCTACCTCGGTTTATAACCTCTATTGTTTCATCTTCAGGTCGTGATACAAAATGTTTAATCAATCTGTCAAGTCCGGAATGTAACGACATACGAGTCGCACGTATCGTTTGGCCAAACCAAATTTCATCGTACGTATTTTAATCGGGTAATTGTGTTCAGTGTTTGTGACGTATGTTTTTAATGTTTTGTTTGACTTTGTGACGACCTCGAGAGAGGGATTTAACATTTTGTATCACGGCCTGAAGATGAAACAATAGAGTGTCGAAACCGCGGTAGCCTTTACGAGGTGAATAGATAGACCACTGACGGGAAGAATAGGTCATAATCCTAATTATATTTCAGATCTACATTTCGATTAATTATGAAATATATAATTTTTGTGTATAATTTTGTTTGTATTTTCTGTTTTAGCAGTAGTTTTAATTTTTTTAAGTTATAATTTTTATTTTATAGGTTTGTATCACTGGAAAAATAATTTTCTTAATTTTCCGCCTTGCTATTCATATGTGAAATTTCGGTTACTGACTGACAAAACATGATTGCGGCAACTATAATTTTTCCGAAATCTTTATTAAAAATAAAAAACAATGTTGGTTTAGGCATACTAATTCAATTGAGATGAATTTTTAATATTTCACTTAGTAAGCAAGGTGATGGTAAAAAGGCCTTCTAGAAATATTGAATTATAAAACCGTTTTCAAATTCACATAATCTGAATTTATCTTGGATATAGAAGTTTGTCTGTGTGTTTGCGTCTACATCTGGAGCCTAAACCTGTTCACTGATAAAGTTTTCTTTGTAAGTAGTCATTTTAATCTAAAGTTAAATTTAAAGTAACTGGTTTAATTCTTTTTCTTACTTCATCTCTCGTAAGGATTTTTAAAAAGATTCCATATATGAATGTATACAAAATATCAATAAAGATATTGGAATAATGCGTTAAGCAATGAGAAATTATGCAAACAATTTTTTTAGTTAGCAAATATTGAGACAAGGTAATATTAATAATTTGCTTATATGGTGTCTACGAATCGAGTTATACGGATAAATAATTTTAATCTTGTGTACAAATTTTGTTTATGCTGAGATCTCGTTTTATGCATTTTTAAAGCTATTTTCACGATTACAATTTTTTATTCATTTTTACAGACTTTGTTTTATTCTAAAAGATCGCTTTGTTCATGTTTACAACTATCTTTATAATGAGAACTCTCTTTGCAGATATTTACAACTTTGTTAACCCTGGACTGGGCGCGCGGTAACATGTTACACAAGTGGTCGCGCGGCGTCAAAATGACCGCATTTTGTATTATGTCGATGTTGAAGTAATAAACCAACATGTAAAAACTTTTAAATATTTATTACGTAAAAATACGTATTTACTTGAGAAATACGCTTTAATCATCTGCTGTGTTGCATAGTATATATTGCTATTGCACGTCTCCACAAAGAATGATAAAAATACCAAAACAAAATACAACAAGTATTTATTTTTAATAACATATTTATCAAAACAAAACAAAAATAATATCTAATAATATTTAAATATTGTTCCCCGGATAGGGAAGGCGCACACCGATTCTCTCTCTTCATATGCTGTGGCGACTAATTCTTCCACGTAAAGTTGTTTTTTTCCATGAGTGCGAACCACTTTATAACTTTGTTCTTGCCTAAAATAAAATTCTCATTTTCACTTTCAAAGCACTGAATTATTACTTCCTCCTCTAAGTCCTCCAGTGCAGCCTCTGAATCCGTATCATGTTCATTAGAACACTCTACTTCGGATATATCTGTCTCTGCACGTTCAATAATTTCATCGGCGTCTTCAGTGTCTCCGATGATTTCTGGGCAAACAATTGTCTTCTTAAATTTTCTCTTGTTGCAAGCGGATTCATTCTTTATCTTTGTCTTCTTTTCCTACAATTTCAAGTAGCTTAAGATTCTTTCATGTTGCCGTTCAATTGATAATAATTCAATTGAAATTACTTACGCAAAAATGTAATAGAAACAATAATAGGCCTATTTACAACTAATATATATATATATATATATATATATATATATATATATATATATATATATATATATATATATATATAAGTTATGTCGTTGGTTCCGATCGATTGGTTTTTAAAAAACTCAAACTTGAATTTTACAAAACCGTTTATTATAATAATTATAATAAATAGGTATAACTCTTATGTCTAGAGGTAACCTGTTGTACAGTGTTGTTCACACACTGGATCAGACTCAGCTAACTTTTTTTTTTTTTTTTTTTTTTTTTTTGTTTAACGTCTGACTATTGTGCACACTTGGGCTAATGCAGACGATGGGATGATGTATAGCGTATGAAAATGCCAAGCCCTCGCCGGGAATCGAACCCGGGTCCTCGGGGTGAAAGCCTAGTACGCTATCCATTAGACCACCGAGGCGGCTCCTCAACTAACTTAACAAAAGCTTTGTTACAATGCAGTGAGAAAAGGCTGATATAGCTATTTTAAGAAATGAACATCTGCAGGATTATTTATCGTTCGTTGACATTGTCCATTGTCTTAACCTAAATTACACTATATAACTTATATATGTATATATATATATATATATATATATATATATATATATATATATATATATATATATATGTTAGCATAACTTCAAAAAACCTTACAATAAGTACACAACTGTATTAACTAAAGTGAAATTACTAAGGAAAACTTTTGTAAATATATAATATTAGAACTAAAATATTTACAACATAAATTGTCGCGTGGCACCAAAAAGACCGCACTAAAAAGTACACAACTGGTCGCGTGGCGTCAAAATGACCGCACCTCAAAAAGAAGCGTCTACTCTCTTAGAAATACCAACTCAAACTAAACCCCAGTCTAGCAATGGAATGTAGAGAGGGTGGTGAGAGATAAGCAAGTTGGAAAGCTACGTCTATTAAAAAATAACGGCGCTATATCAAAATTTAAAACCTCTACGGTCCTTTTGACGCCGCGCCGCCGTTCCAGGGTTAATAGTTATAAACTTGTTTTATTCTAAGAACTCAACAACAATTGATAACAAAAATTGATTGGTTAACGCTCAATAAGTAAAAACTTAGTTTAACAGTTCACACTAGGCAGAAGGTTAAATAAGGGCTCAATCTCAAAGTGCCTTTATTATTAGTATTAATTTTTTTACCTGTTTTGTATTGTGTTTAAAAATGTTTATGAAGCGGTTTAGTTCAATATAACTTATCAAGTACTTAGAATTGACTTCAACTATAGCACGCTCAATCTTCGATAAACTCATAATTTGCAGCCTACTATGCATACTGTATGTGTACAGAAACTATTAGAAAAGGTTTTTAAAAGTTAAAATATAACATATTATAACCTACCTTGAAAATCTCAAAACAAAGCAATGGTTTTTGTCATTTATTAAATTCAAAGTTGTTGAATCGAGGTCCGTTTAAACACTTTTTTATTTGTTTACGCATCCAATAGATCTTGGAATGGATGAGAATTGATGATAAACCGCGGAATAAAATGACCGTCGCAAATAAATAACAATATACGTCGAAAAGAGAAAATGTTTTAAAAGTTTTAAGTTTAAGAAAATGAAATAACGTCAAACATATAATATGTAATAAAAGTTTGAAGTGTTGTGTTTGTATTAAAAATGCAATTTGGATTTTAAGATTAGGTTTTCCTTTAGAAATTAAAATTACCGTACATAATACAGTTTATAACACAGAGTTTAAATTAAAAAAAAACGCAATAAAATAGGATTAGCTCATCGTAAGGACGTTAAAGGAGTGGCAAGCAAGACGGAAGAAAACACGTTGGAAATGCCACTCTCTGCATTTCCAGTAGGTAGTTCCTACTTTATAAGCAAAGTGTATTATTTTGTGCTTGCTTAATCTTGCGAGGTCAGATTTCTACTGTTTGTGAATTTCTTTTATCCTAATTCAGCTCGGTTTCAACTTTGACAGGCGATTGATTCTGATCTTGATTAAATTGGTTGATATTTAAAATTAGTTTCTTTAATTCGCCTCTGGTTAGAGCACTGTAGATAAAAAAAATAATTTTATACACACTATGGACTTACTCGGTCACTCACAGTGGCTGTGAGAGCTCTTGAGAGATTTTCTGTTAGCCATTCCCAGCTTGCGAGCAACCGCCAGCGCGAAATGTTCAAAACTGGCGCAGAAATACCTCTTGGCCAATTAGGAGTACGGCTATAGAGGAACGTCTTAATGGTCCAACGCGAGTGCAAAATGATACCAGGACTCGAATTCCTTGTTTCCGAGTCTAAACCATTTTGAACGAATGGCGGGGGAAAGCGAGGCCTTTGTTTCAATTCGACCTTTCGTCATTTGGTGTGTGTGTGTGTGTGTGTGTGTGTGTGTGTGTGTGTGTGTGTGTGTGTGTGTGCGCGCGCGCGCGCGTGCGTGCGCGTGTGTAATTAGGCTCGTACGATTATATATAAGATTTTTTCCAATTTACTTCCGTTTCAAGATGGCCGATTCTGATTTCCAATCACGAGTGTACGCAGTTTTACATATTATTAATTATTTTGAAATTTGGTTCGAAAGTACCTTGTATAAGGTATCTGAACGACATATATGCAAAAAATTCTCCCACTTCACTTCCGTTTGAAGATGTTTTTGCTTTAACGATGTGTTTTTGCTCCCTGAACTGTTATAATTTTGACCGCTTAATGGGGAAAGAACATAATTTTTCCAAGAATTTTGTTGCAGTTACATTTTTCCTAAAATTATTATAGTTGCCATTTAAATTGGTGCAAAAGGTTAAAAGGCGAGTGCGACTGCGAGCAGTCTTGGAGCTGTGGCCATACAAGTAATATAGACTATATTGCGAGGTATATTGTTCATTGAATTAGTAGTACTAAAACCTTCATTGGTATCATTAAATTATTTGAAACCAGCTTACCGAAACAATTAATTCGAGTATATGGTTCGAGGATGTTAGATATTAGGATAGATAGTCTGTATGTCTACTACGGATGATTGAGACAATTTATCACTTCTTCTTCTAACCTAGCTTACAATGTAGTCTACTATAGAGTTTGGGGAGGTAATTATTTTAAATCCTTAAAACATTACTTTTCCTTAGAAGCATTAAGTAATATTTGTATTGAAAATGCCTCAGCAGGTGCCATATTATCTCATTTAGGGCTATGCTGCTGATACGGTTCAGCGGAATGACACTCAAGCTGCCGGGTACGATGAGTGACCCTGCGTCAATATCACTTGAGTTAAACAGTCGACTGGATGATTTACAGTTATGTCTAAAGTAAAATGTGCTTGTTGTCTCGAAGTTTGTGTTTTGTTGCGAAACCTACGTACAGACTTTTTTGGATTCTCACTTTTCAATGTAAAAATGATGGAAATGCGCGGTTTAGTTATAAAAAACTATTCCATCAAGTTTTAGAATATTATGAAATATTATTTACATATTTTGTTCAGTTACTACAAGTTTTGGCGTATCCTTTAAATTTATCTCCAGCCAATTGTTATACGTAGTTCCCATTATGATCCAACATTTTTCTCGTTCAGAATATCCATATGCTGTTTATCCCACAGAGCAGATTTGTCACGTACGCATTCTATAAACTTGTCCACGTCAAACAATAACACTTTTTAGTTATGTCTGCGGAGCAACGGGACAATGTGACACTCAAGAATGTTTCACTCAACTGAATGTATTTTGTCTCCATTCCGCCACGCCGCAGTACATTCTGTTAGATCCGGCGGGCACGCACCATCCGGGTAATGTGACCGCCCTCATTTAAAACAATATGTTAACGCCATCCTTCCAAACCGGTCCCGTTTAACGGATTTATGTAGAACAGAACAGTTAGCCTAAGATGCAATACGCTCGTTCTTCCATGGCGTTGACTATGTTTACTTAAAGTAATGAAGCTATCTTATATCGATTGACACAATTTGAAGCCTAAACCAATTGATTGATAAATTTTCTTTGTAAGTAGTCTTTTTAGGCTAAAGTTAAATTTAAAGTAACTTGTTTAACTCTTTTTCTTACTTCATCGCGGATTTTTAAAACGATTTCATATATGAATGTGTTCAAAATATCAAAGATATTGGAATAATGCTTTATGTAATGAGGAAATTATGCATTTTTTTTTAGTGAACAAGTAATGAGTGAAGTTAATATTAAGATTGCACTATGAATCGAGTTATACGGATAAATAATTTTGATCTTGTGTACAATTTTTTTTTTATGTTGAGAACTCATTTTGTGCATTTGTAAAACAATTTTTGCGATGACAAGTTCCTTTATTTATTTTTCCAGACTTCGTTTATTCTAAGGACTCGCTTTGTTCATATTTCAGCTATCTTTATAATGATAACTCTCTTTGTAGATGTTGTACAACTATGTTTATGATAAGAAGTTAATGATTGCAAACTTCGTTTATTCTAAAACTCGCTTTGATCATGTTTACAAATTTTCTTTATACTAAAACTTGCTTTGTTCTAGTTTAGAACTATGTTTGTGAAGAGTACTTGCTTTGATGATGTTTACAAATTTTGTTCGTGCTAATAATTCGCTTTTAGTCATATTTACAACTAGACTATGTGTATGATGAAAGCATGATTTGATCATTTTTACAAGGCTGTTTACGCAATAACTCGCTTTTATCATATTAAACATTCACAAACTAAAAACTCACTTTAATTATGATATAAAAATTTAATTTATACTGGAAAAAAATTCTTTGTTTATGATTAGGATTCTACTTCATACTGAAAACGTTCTTATATCATTCCTGCAAGGCTAATGTATACTACTAGTCAACACTTTCTTCATGTTTACGATACGAGTTTGTTTAGTGCTCACTCCTACAAAAATTGTTCTTATTAGGACTCACTTCTATCATTTCTAAAAGAAGAGTTTATACTCAAAACTAAATTTGGTAATGTGTAAGAAATGAGTTTATAATTAAAACTAAATTGTATCTTGTCTCCTAAACGAGTTAATACAGCGTTCTCACTTCTGTCATGTTTACGAAATGAAAACTCAATTTATCCTACCTACGAACCTAGTTTGTACTAAAAACATCTTTTTATAGTGACTATGATACTGATTGTCATTAATGTTACAGATTAATACTTAAAACTCTCTTTTATCACCTCAACGAATCTAATTACTACTGAAAACTTAGTTTTATCATGTCTATTTATTACATATTTAAACGCAATTTATTAAATATATGAACCTAGTATATATTAAAAACTCGTTTTTATTGTTTCTAATAAAGTGGCTTATATTTAGAACTTCACTTTTATCATGTCTACAAAACGGGTTTTACTGAAAACCCAATTTTATTATATATAATGAAAATTTCGTTTACTTTTATCATGTCTACGGAACGAATTTATACTGAAGACCTACTTTTATTATATCTACTGGACAAGTTGATTTAGTTTTATCTTGTCTACGAAACGAGTTTATATAGAAAACTTGTTTTACAATTATTACAAAATTCGTTTATAGTGAAAACTCACTTTTATTAAGTCTATGAAACGAATAATCCCTTTAAAATTTTGTATACAATCTTTTTATCATGTCTATAAATCGAATTTATACTGAAGACTCACTTTAATCGTGTTTACGAAACGAGTTTATACTGAGAACTCAATTTTATAGTGTGTACGAATCGAATTGATATTAAAAACTCTCATTTTATGATTTCTACGGAATGAGTAAGTGCTGACAACTCATTTTTATCACGTCTACGAAACGAATTAATAAAAATTAAGTTTTAACATGTCCACAAATCGAGGTTGTATGAAAATTTGTTTTACATTCATGTATAATAACGTATCCAAGTCACTGATTTTTGAGAAATTTACTTTAATTAACTGTCTGTGGCTTGATTTACTTACGTCGTGTAACGCATTCCGGGACTAAGTTCCCGTATTGAGAACTCACTCTTAGGAGGTCGTTAACACATTAAAATTTGTATAAATACACACACACAACACATAAAGCACTACGATAAATAAATCAACGCAGTTTATGACAGCGATGAAGATCTTAAGTAAGCAAGCCTCGCAACTAAATATCACTTGCTGTTCCGAGGAATCAGTCAGTTCCGAGACCCCGCGGTGCGCAACCAGCGTTGAAATATTTATCGTAGTGTTTTGTGTGTGATATGCTGTGTTTTTTTATTTAAATTTGAATGTGTTGACGACATCCTAGCAGTGAGTTCAGAAAATAGGATCTTAATCCCGAAACGCATAATATGAAGTAGGTATATCAAGTCACAGACGGTTAAATAAAATCAAAAGAAAAATTATCATTTGTATCAAACTAGTTTAAAACACTCCCTTATAATGCGTATGCGAAATGAGTTTATGCGGCAAACAACTTTCTACATATTATGTAGATACGTGAGTGATTTTCTACAAGCCTATGAAACATGTTTATAATGAAGGTTCACTTTTATCGTGTCTACGAAACGAGTTCGTAATGAAAGCTCACTCTTATAATATTTACTACAAAAAATTTTACTGAAAACTCACTTTTATCAAGTCTACAAATACTGAAAACTCTTTTCCCGTGTCTACGAAACAAGTTTATTAAGTTTAATCCTGTTTAAAAATCTAGTTATACTTAAAATATGTTTTTACCATGTTTACCATGTGTGTGAAAATATTATCGTTGCCTTGGACCTAAGGACTCAGTGGAGTTGAAATAATATAATTTTTAAATTAATTCGAGGTTTCCGCTGAATACAGGACTAAATTCAGTTTTAAAAAGAAAAAGATTGTTTTCGTTTTGTACTTTCCAGGAAGTGACCTTGAAATTAACTGCTACTTTGCCACGGTATGTCAAAATAACTGCTGTCAAAATAACTTATTTTTTTCAATTTGATTTGTTTAACATCCTTGAAAAACGATAGGCCTATATTAACCAAAGATAAAGACACACAGGCGAGTACAATTACTTTTAAAATAAGACACCAAATATAATCTTGTCTTAACACATATCTGTATAAGCAACTGATGTTTGCTAATTAATTAGTTTTACAGAGAATATATTAAGAATGAGCAACAGGGTTCACTCGCTTTTTGTAACATCCAATGTATTATTACACAGCAGAATTTTAGAAATTATTTTAGCCTAATGTATTTTGAAATTATTACGAACTTTAAACGATGCTTAATTTTACACTTTTTCAATTCACAGCCCGCGGCTTTTTCCGCTTCAGTCCCGGAGATAAGATTTATTTCAAATCCACGGTTGGCGCACTTGGTCCTACTCTCAATTCGTAGGCCTAATTTACTTTTACAAACTTTCTTCAATACTTTGAACTTTATAATTTTCAAATTGTCTCTTACTTTCTCAGTATATAAATTATACGGAAAATACTGTGATTGTGAAAAAATCGATAATGAAATTTTAATTAAGATATCCGTCTAAAAGTTAAGACTTGAGTCTAAAAAGTTTGTCCCTATTTTTAGCTTCTATCTGCGTGCCTTTGCAAATTGCTGTAAAAATTTGACCGATTTCGATTGTTCCCTATAACACTAACGTTAGTTACAGATACAGATTTCTCCGCTATTTGTAAAGATATTAAGTTAAGTAACACACTTAAAAGATTTTGTATGTGGGCATATTGTCAGTTTTTTATATTTTGTATATATGTATCTTTTGCTTTTAAAGTACAACAATGATCTTACACACACACACACACACACACACACACACACACACACACACACACACACACACACACACACACACACACACACACACACACACACACACACACACACACACACACACACAATGTAAAAAGCAAATAACATCTACATAAAAGACCTTTAAAATTAGACATCAAACATATTTTTTATCTTACAAATATCAGAGTATTCTGCATTGTTAATTAATAGGAATTTTATAAAACAAAAGGGTCTACAAACACTTCAATTCGACTCTCATATCTCGGGACCATTGTTTAGTTTAAAAAAATCCAAATTCTTTTCTGGTAAAGCACTTTTTAAAATCGGATTTCTTCAAAATACGCTGTAACGATTTTGTTCAAATGTTACTCAAATGTAGTCCAAAAGTATCTAAACAATACATATGGGTCGCTAAATACCCCTTTCCCAAAGAATATCGGGAAAAATCGAAGCGTGTTAATTTAAAAAAACCCTAATTTAAAAAAAGTTGTTCCGATATTCATTGAGTCGACCATGTGCTTAAAAACTGTTATAAATTTATTATAAATTATTCTGAAAAGATTTGTTAACACTTTTTTGTTTGTCAAAAGACAAAACGCCTTTTGCAAACGGTAGGCGCCATATTGATTTGTTTCTGGAAATTTAAAGCTTATTAGTAATTCGTGTTTGACACATTTTGTACACTAAATAAACATTGGCTTAAAAATATATTTCAGCCTTTAATATTTTGAAAATAAAAATGTGTACCGTTTTATTTCTTTTCAATTTCCATTGGCAAATTAGGCTCAACAACATGAGCTATATGGTATAACTGACATCCGGAAATGCAATCAGAAAGAGTATTAAGTGTCATGATACGAGGGTCGTTAAAACTTCTGTGTGTGTGTGTGTGGTGCGCGCGCGTGCGTGCGTGTTTTAGTACTCTTATGTTCGCAATGTTTGTTTCAATTTGATCGGATAGTGATAAAAGAAAATTCATTTTATCCAATAGAATACGAGTATATAAGTTTATTACCCAAAATATCCTTTAAACCTTTCAAAATTAAGGTAATTTTAAAACTTTAAAAATTATAAGACTATATAAAAATTATAAAAACTAAAAAAATTATTAATCACACACGTTTTTGAAAATCTGATTTCACCATCGTAATTGGCGTTAAAATTAGCAAAAAAAATTTAAATTTAAAATTTCATGTAAGAGTAACAAAAATTTATGAATGTTTTTACTGTTGTTATGGTTGCAAAATCAAATTTTAAAACTGTGTTAAATAAAGTTACGAATTTTACTGTAATGCTTACATTTTTTCATGCCTTTTGTAAAAAAGTGTTTATTTTATTTTGTTCGTGTGATTAAATTCGGTGACTTTTTGGGGATCCAGCATTCCAGCGAGGCAGTTGTTTGTTGGAATAGTCTTGGTTTCGGTTCCTTTTATTAATATAGCCGGGAATGCACAAAAATCATTGCGTAAAATTAATAAAATGATACAGTGGCAATCATATTTACAATCGCGATAAAATATAAATACTGATATATATATATATATATATATATATATATATATATATATATATATATATACACAACTGTAATTGAAAACATGAAAAAACAGTTTAGTAGATTATAATTGTAAATTAAATTGACTTACAATATCTATGTGTATAGATCATATATATTAGTGAAATAGAGACCACATTATAGTTTTATAAACCAATAAAACATTCAGAAGGTTCAGTAATTTCCGGAAGATGTTTTTATTTAATGTTTTGTGTTAAATATTAAAGAAATTTAAGAGACAATTTTGCGTAGAATTTAAATTTAACTTTTTGGTTACTTTGGTGCCCACGTAAGAACTTTTTATAGTCTGTCTTGTCCGTTTATTATATAACTTCAGCGTATAAACAATAAATTAAAACTTAGGAAACTTTACTTTTGTTTAGTTGCGAGATCAAACTTTAGACAAATATAGCAGATAAAGTTATTTTTAAAACGAAAGTGCGGAGTATAAAAAGTGAATGCGGCAAACAGCTGTCTTCTTGACGTGATAGAAGAGCAAACAACAATAACTACAGAACAACAAACAATAACAAGAAAAATAACACAAGTATTTGGGTTATTTTACCTTTTTTTGAAATGATGATTTCACCATCATCAGCATTAAAATCTGCAGATAAGATTTTGAACTTCCAAATTACATTGAAAATATGAAATTGAACTATGATAGCGTTTAAAATATTTTTTTTATTTAAAATTTCCTAACTGGACCGAAGTTATGTATTTTTATGTATGGCCAAGTTTTCAGCAGATTTTCATAAAATGATTTTGATAAGTCAATCGATTTTTCATTTTTATTGTTAAATTATATTTTCGAGGGAAACAAACCAATTTGTTTTTATTGTGTATTTATATGAAGCAAAATTTTATCAAAATCGTTTTATTTGATTTTGAGAAAGTAAAACATTAACGATTACTTTACAAATATGGGCTTAAGAAACGTTGCTTTTCAGTCATCAACCAGATGCGGACCAATCAGATATTTGTCTAAATATCCTAACCTAATTATATGTTTAAGCATGACGGAAAATAATACAAAGGTGCTAAACATTTCATCGAGCATTAATATTATTTGCGTTAATATTTTTTTAAATTTTGTTATGTTATAATTTACATAACACAATATTTCTGAATATAAATCGATTTATTAAAAATATATTTTGTTGGTATTTCGTCACTTAAATAAATAATTTTAGGAACTTTTGTCAGAACATTTTTTTAAAATTTCGAATTAATTTTTATGGAGTAATTTATTGCCTCTGACAAGCGAAATAATAAATGAAAACAAATACTTTCCAAAGAAGTTAAAAATATAACAGTATTTCAAACAAAACGACGGGTAAATAAAATAAACGTAACAATAAAAGTTTTAATGTAAATCAAGAAGCAATAAAAAAACTAAACTGAGGAAAGAGAATTTATAAATTTAATATTCATTAAAAGTTCGTTTAAACAACAAGTCTTCATAAAATACATTCTTTTCTCTCAATATTGACTCGGGATACTAAATAATGTTTATATTTGTATTGATTTAACACTTAACACGCTCTCTGGAGTTCAAGCCTCCCTGCCCCTATCCCTCCAGTGTCTCGCATCAACCCTTCACTTCCACCCCACTTGAATTCTCTAAACATAGTCCTCGATCTCTTTCCTTGATTAGTCCCTTCTCCCGTATCCATTTTATCTTTTCTCTTGAGGTATTTTTAGAATATCTTACTTTTAAAATTTTAACAGACTGTAACTTTCGTTTATTTCACATGCCGAAGCCAACTTTGTGTTAAGCAATGAAAATTAATTTAATTTCTTATGAAACATTACTTCTTGAATACAAAACTTAGTAGCCTACAAATTTTATGGCTAGAGAACTCAACACTAACAGTTTTAAATGTTTGTGTGTGTGTGTGTGTGTGTGTGTGTGTGTGTGTGTGTGTGTGTGTGTGTGTGTGTGTGTGTGTGTGTGTGTGTGTGCGTGCGTGCGTGTGTGGTGGGGAGAGTGTTTAATGGAAGTGTTAAATGTTAATGTTTATGCATAAAGAAGCTAATTGTTAACAGCAAAACAACTGTTGGCCTTAAAAATAGGCTACAAAAGATCCAAGATAGACATAACTAAATTGTTTATTAATTAATTGGACAATAAAGAAGTTGCAATAATGAATATGTAACTAATGGCAAAATTAATGAAGAATGTAAAGAAGATGCTATAATCAAGAGTTAACTTAAGACAAGGCAATATGAAGAAAGTGCCACAACTAATAGATAATGTGAAACAAATTTAATGCACAAATGGTGGAAGATACCTTATTGAAAAACGTAAAACAAACTTAGTGGTCAACTTGAGGACAATATTATAATGAATAAGGCAAACTTAATGGATAAATTTTGGAAAACACTTTATTAAATAGGAAACTAAGTAAAACTTAATAGTTAGCTTAGGAAAGTTATAACAATGAATTGGTAAGTCTAGAAGTAGTAGAAAATTTTGTGAATATACTTTAATAAACAGATAGCGTAAAACACACTTAATGGACAACTTGAAGAAGATAGGTAACTGAATGAATACAACTTAATGATTAGGGAAATGAAGACAAAATTAATTGACGACTTGATAAAGATGCCTTAATGATTGTTAACTAAAAAAAACTTAAGGTGCACTTAAGGAAAATACTACAATGGATAAGTACTTATGATAAACTTTATGAAAAGGCATATTTTCAACGGAAATTCATCGGAAAATTCATAATGGACAACTTAAAAAGGAAAGTAAAGTGAGTTGGTAATTCTAGACAAAAGTAATGGAAAACGTGAAGAATATAAACCAATTGAAAATCTAATACTAACTTGAAAAACTTGAGGAAGATTATAATGATAGATTATCATGATCCAGTATATTATAAGAATATAATGGGCATAACTTTAAGACGTATTAGTGGAAATTTGTGTAAGCTGTTAAATAAATGGTTAACAGAAGAGAAATTTATAAGATAATTTGAGGAGAGCGCCATAATGAATGACAAACACATTTTACGCACAATTTAACAAGATGTTTAATATATTTTAATAAAAAAACACCTGGAATAAACGTAGTAGACAATTTAAGAAATATATTAAAATGGGAAAATAAAAGTAATGATGAAATTGGGAAATATACAATAATAAATAGGTAACCTTAAGGACATATGTTCACTTCAACTTGAGCAAAATAATATAATGAATACGTATATAAATTTTACCCTGTTGGCATAGCTTATTTAACTGTTTACCATCGTGGAACGAATTACAAATAGTTACCTTAATTCTGTTAACAACAGTTGTAGGCTTCCGTTTAGAAATAAAATTCACACAGCTTTTCCACTTATACAATGGTTTCCATTCCAAATTTACGTACATCTCACTTTTAGTATCTTCTGATTATTCGTGAAAAGAGCTTCTCAAATAGGGAACACGGAAAATCACTTCTAAACTCCTTCCTTTGCGGTAGAGACGAAAGGGAGATACCAACTAGCATACGTTGTTTCAACTAGTCACGTGTCAAGTTTGCAGTTGTGTTTGGATGTTTTAGTAAATAGTTTTAACTTACTAGAGATTATTAAAACAAATTAACTACTAGTACACATACTGTATATGTTTTATCGCAGATCAGTACTCAGATTTGGTATAATGCTATAAATCAATTCAAGCAATTATGTTAAATTTATATGTTCATAATTGAACTAGCCCTAATTTTAATAACAGTATTATACTTTTTTTAATAATGTAGCGAAAGATTATTTTCGTTTATTTTTATACACCGAAAATAATATAAAATCTGATTTAAATGTATATGCAGTATGCTAACCTACAACAAAAACAAACAGAATAGATAGTAGAGGACAAAAGTGATGTCATCTAGGGAAATATTTAAAATTTAAAATAGTGATTTATACAAATTTTAACTCAGTGGTATAAGATTTTCAAAAATATATAAAATAAAAATGTGTACTTGAATATTTAGAATATCCGCAGTTTGAAACTGGTGAGCTGGTTTCGCTTGATAACGAGTTTGTCAAAACTTTTACAAAAATCGATTTTTGTGTTAAAATTTATTTATACATAAAAATGTATATTTATAACGACCTTTTAAAAAGTGATATAGAGATCAGAGGATCGACAGGATTGAGTATAAACGGACTAATAGTACAGCCACATTATAAAAAGTAAGCTCTATATCAGCGGCTAAAGTCCAAATAATTTGACTATCTGCCACTACGAACGTTGCAAGCAGCAAGGGCAGTGGTATAGACATTTGAGAAAATAGACAGTACTACCATCTATTCGACTTTAGCTGAGCACTCTGCTGTAAAATTCCACCAGCAGCGACCTCACAAAGCTCTCATAAGGGTTATAATTCTAGTACATTTATATTCAATGGCGGCACTCATCTCAAGGTCCTGGATCAGGATCTACCCAAGACAACAACTACACAATAGCTAATTTTCCAATGGCTCCAAATCTTTTCCAACACTTTAAACTTAAATTATCAAACTTTAACGGCATCATTGAATCCTTGATCTTAAAACATAACATATTTTTCCAAATTTTTAGCTAGTTTTTTGATGCACTTAATTCAAAATCTATCTTTTAAGATAACTAAAAAATTTTATCCTGCACGTTAGGACTCAAAATTAAACTACAGGAGCGGCCATCATTGTAAAACTCAAAATTGTGACCTTCAAATGAACACTTTTTTTAAAATTGAAGCAATTAAAATTTTAAAAAAATGCGTAACTTATTTATTATAAATGTTTTTGAAAATATGGTTTCACCACTGTAATCAGCGTTGAAATTTGCGTATATTAGTATTTTAAAATTTTAATTTACACTGACAGAATAAAAAAGATTTTGAAGTCTGTCAGAGATTATTTTAGTAATTCCACTACAACTTAACAGTGTAAAATTATTTGCGAAGATTTAAACGTTAATTATGATAGTCTAATGAAACTTTCAAAAAACGATTTAAAAATATTGTTGGGAAATTTTCTCCCATTATGTCGGCGAGTCAGCTGCGTCAATTGACTATTGAAAATTTCGTAATCATTAAATTGTGGAGGCGAGGTGAATTGTATGATTCTACTTTTGAAACTGGGTCAGAGTTCGTTGTAGAAGTGGTTTGGAATAGTTATAATTATTGCAATAAATCAACACGATTGTCTGAATTTCAAGAAAACACTCTTTAAAACCTCGAATAGCCTAAATAGATTTTTTAAGAGGAAATATTTAAAAAGTTGTGCACAATTAAAGATAACGATAAAAATTTAAAAAAACTTAGGCATTGCTGTACTGGCCGACAGAATATATTTCTTTTTGAATGGCTGACTGTATACTTATTTACTATTATGATTTATTATTTTTTTAATTTCGATGCATGCATGAAAAGGCAACTCTTGAAAATTATTTTCCTATTAAATTTTGCGTGTAGATACAAACTTAAACTGTCACAAACTAAGAATTTGAGTACCTTAGGCTATATGCCGAAGCTAATAATAATAATTAAATCACTTGATATAATAATTAATTAGTTTATAAACCTACTTTTGACAGTTATACTATCTAAGTATAATAATAAACATAATATTTGTGATTCTGGCATTCAAACATTAGTATAGGTCATATACATTAAATAATTTAACTACACAAATTTAGAAAAAAATTAAAAATTAAAAAATTAAAAATTTACAAGAACAATAAACATAACCTCAATTGAAATGATACTGAAGCTAGTGTTCGAAATTAGCTGTTTAGAAGTAGTCACTTGCAGTCGAGATATATACAAGAACAGTATATAGCCTACTGTGATGTGTGCATTAAGGATTCAAGCGTGACGCGAAAGGAAATGTTTATACCTATGTTTTGTCAACGGCGACCATACAAGTTTTCACTTCAAAAATAAATTTTAATAATCACTAAAAATAAAATAATAATGTGCTGTAATATTTGTTTGTAATAATAATGTTTGGAATAATAATGTTCACTAGAGTGCGCGTATGGATGTGTTAGAGCGTTCCGTAACGGTAAAGCGTGACGGCAAACTGAATTTTTCCCCGTGCAAAGCACATATCTATACTCCGCGATAAGAAGTAGTCCCTTTAAAAAATATTGCATACCTTTCTTCTTTGTCAATCTCGTTCGTGTCATTTTTAATTTAAAGTGATTCACGAATCATTTATTATAAAATCTCGGTATTTTAAAATTATTTACGTGTCTATCATATTCTAATTACCTTATATTCCGTTTTACAACTGAAGTGCTGGCTTGTGTGGCAAAAACCTCTGATTTAAATACGAATTTTACTAGAATAGGATTCACAATATTCACTAAACGTCTACACCGTACAGTACTACGTTTCATATTTCTTTTACCGTATCCGCCTGTCGCCAGTGGACACCACTCCCGGAGGAAATCAAATATGTTGACTGCCGAGTCCAGTTTACAGTAACAGTTAAAATTATATTATTTAAATAAGATGGATGATGTTTCAGTTTCCCCAGCATAACTTGATTGCCATATTCATAACTCAATTTGTACGAAGTAGATTTGAGATCCATAAGTTCTTGTTCGTTAATGTCATAATGTATGTTTTTCTCTTAAGCGTATGATTGTATGTAATGTTTTGAACGTAATTGTAATTGTTTGATAGATATGTGTGAAAGAATTATATTTCTTTTCTTTTTATAAATATAGCAGTTATTTCATTTTTATAGATATTACAATATTGTTTAGATTTGTATGTTTATTTTAATTGTTTTTTTGTTTACTTATTGCTTTTATTACGCAATTTTATTACGAAAACTCACAGTATACAACTCGAGCGTGACGCGAAACAAATGTTTTTTATCCATACAAAAAATGCTATATATATATATATATATATATATCGCGCATAAGCTATATACAAAAACTCACCATATACATCTCAATTGTGACAAGAAACAAATGTTTTTTATCCATATAAAAAGTGCTGTACCGATATTTATCGGGCATAAGCTATATACGATAACTCACCGTATACAGCTCGAGCGTGACGAGAAAATAATGCTTTTAATCATACAAGAATTGCTATACCTATATATATATATATATATATATATATATATATATATATATATATATATATATATATATATATATATATATATATATATATATATATATATATATATATATATATATATATATATATATATATATATATATATATATATATATATATATATATATATATATATATATATATATATATATATATATATATATATATATATATATATATATATATATCGTGCATAAGCTATATACGAAAACTCACCTATACAGCTCAAGCGTGAAGCTAAATAAATGCTATTTATCCATACCTATGTATATCGCGCATATATAGCCTACGATAACTCACCGTATATAGCTTGAGTGTGACGCGAAACCAATGTTTTTTACTCATACAAAAAGTGCTATAAAGCGAATAAAAAAAGCAAAGCTTCAAAAATGTCTTGTTTTTTATATAAATTTGTTCGCATTTTTAGCAAGATACCGTAATTTTTTTCTAAATAAAAGTTATAATCAAACAAGTTCATTTCTAATTGACATAATATTCACTTGTTTATGTAACAAATGTATTGGAATATTTAATCCACATTCCATTGGATAAAATCAGGTTTCTACAAAGTTCTACTAGTAATCGAAATCTTAAAGGAGATTACGTCTCAGTTGTTAAAATAACATTGTACAGAAAGTAATCCTAACCTACATTTCATACATCTACCAAAAATCCATTTCATTTGAAACAATATCTCTCTTGTAAATCCCTTCTGTCAATACGGGACGCTAATACCCGGTGTCGTGTGGCTGAGATACAAACTACGTGGGTAAATTTTATATTTGTATTTCATCAGTTGGCAACATTGTAGGCTTGTTCAGTGTTAAGGTCATACCATTGATGTTTGACGCAGTGTTGCAACAATGAATTGCTTCCACATATGCATTTATTTACTTTAAAATTTTTAAAACATTTGTATTTCTGTTGTAGATTAAGTATGAATGGATAATCATATTCTGTCTTTCGGTATCGCACATAAGTGGTTAAACGTTAAGTAGAAAAGCATTTTGACAGTTTGTCCAAAATAACAGAATTAAAAAAGCGTTTACTTATCCAAAAAAATTCTACGGAAGTCTACTATGGTTGGTGTTATAAAACATGAACACTTTTAAAAAAAGAAACATATTTTAATTCTTCCAAAATGGCGAATATAAAAAATATGAGAAACTAACATCAAGAATTTTTAATAAAAAAGTTCTACATGTAATTAATAATGTATACAAACATTTTAAACAATTTTTTAAAAAAGTAAAAAACTTAGGCAGTGCGGGATTGGCCGACAGAAGTGACTACTTCTTTGGCATGCCTGACTGTATACTTATTCCTATATGATGTAATTATTTTTTTAAACATTTAGATGCATCCAGGAAAGGGCAACTCTTGAAAATTATTTTCATATTACATTTTGAGCGCGCGTGTGTGTAGGTACAAAACTTAAAAATTAACTGAAACTGTCACTGACTATGAATTGGATATAAGGGACTTTAATAATTAATCAGTTTATAAACCTACTTTCGACATATACATAAAGTTATACTATAAAGTAATTATAATAATAAATATAATATTTGTGATTCTGGCAATTCAAAAATTTGTATAGGTCATATACATTAAATAATTAATTTAACTACACAAATTTAGAAAATACACATTTTTAAAATTAACAAGAACAATAAACATAACCTCAATTGAAATGACATTGAAGCTATTGTTCGAAATCAGCTGTTTAGAAGTAGTCACTTCCAGTCTAGATATATACAAGAACAATTACAAATGCTATGAGGTATGCATTACGGATTAAAGCGTGACGCGACAGTTTTTTTTTGTTTTTGTTTTTTGGTGTTTAACGTCCGACAGCAAATGTTTAAATCCATGTTTTGTCAACTGCAACCATACAAGTTTTCACTTCAAAAATATATTTTATTAATCACTAAAAAAAATATGTTAGAGCGTTCCGTGATTTAGAGCGTTCTGTGACGGTAGAGCGTTCCTTGACGGCAAACTGAAATTTTCCTCGTGCAAAACATACACCTATACCCCGCGATAAGATGTAATTATTTCAAAAATATGGCAGTCGGGGAATGTCCTGCAGGATTATAAAAATGAATTAATCAGTATTCATTGTTGGTAGTGCTGGCACAGTTATATTAATGATCTTATTACTAAATTTAAATTATACACAACTGGCATTAAAGAAAATAGACATTTATCTACATTGTATACAAAAATAAAACATCAGTCTTGTACAATATATCCAACTATTAAGCTATAATATTTTCGATAGGTGGGCTGGGCTAGTAGTAAAACGTCGTTCGTTAATTAATTTAATATTTATTACTAAACGTATTGTTATACAATAACGTGTAAGGTCTATTACTTTAAACGTTTAACACGTTCACCACGACGTGCGTCAATAGTGACGCACGCTTCAACTGCCGGTAAGAAGATGGTATGTCACCAGTGACTCACGCTCGTCTTCAAAATAGGCAGTGTGTGCTACGAACGACGCACTCCCTTTCTTACTTCAGATGGGCTATTTATAATGACGCCCATGTTTGAAGTCTAGAATTGTGTTGTACTACTATTTTAAAGTATGCTAGATTAACCTTTGTCGGATTAGATTTTGGTCTACTGTATTTTTTTGTTTCTTTGCCTTAAAAAAAATGTTAGAACCATCATTTTAATTTGTAAACTTGATTTTAAATATAGTGAAGTAATATTGTAATTTGACCTACTGATTTTTTTTTTTTATCTTTGTGACCTTTATTGGCAAACTAACAGAAAAACAAATTAAAAATAATAACATCTCTTTATTGACAATTATAGCACTAAGACATCAAAGAAGAAATCATATAACTTATGGAGTCTTGAAACTTTATGTGTGTACGGATCAATAATAGTGTGCCACCAGTGACGCACTACGGCTATTATAGCAATTGTTTATAAATAGGCGTCGTACCACCAGTGACGCACGAATGTAATCTTTAAAATATATATAATACAGTTTTTCCGGTTAAATATAACCTAAAATGTTATAGAGACACATATCCTAACAATTTTATGGAAAAATATTTTACGTCAGATTTCAGAGTTCAGATTTCATGTTAATTACCAAAACACAAAATGTTTTGACATTTAAAAACAGCCGTCGTCGTGAACGTATTCAAAAAATGTTGCTAGATGGATCGGCTATGTACTATAATGGTGTTAATTACAATTTAAATATTTATTGTTGAATTTACTTATACACATTCTTTCAAAGAAATAAATATTAAATATAAAAAGTCAAAGTCAGCAGAGGGTTTTGAACTCACGCTCCTTACTTTCATAAGCAAAAATCGTAGCATAGCGAAACAAACAATAACAATCAACTCTTTGGTGGACTTAAATTCAGTTCGAGAACAGTAATAATGTTTATACGGAGAGCGTTACGCTTTTTCACATAATATCGCGAGTTTATATTTTTTCTCTCACGGAAAATTACCAGGCCCTCCAAAAAGGTTTTTACTTCAAAAATCGCAGAACTGTTTCCCTAAAGTGATGGTAGAGAATTTAGAGGAACCTTAAAATCTGTGTGCACTAGAATTTTCAAATTAAATTTGAGATGCAAAAATAGTGACCGCTTTCAGATAAATTTATGTTTTTTTCAATAAATTAAAATAAAATCTTTTTTCATTTAAAAAAGTTCATAGTAAAAAATTTTGATTTTTTTAAAGATTTCGGACACAAACATACACACACACACACACACATATATATATATATATATATATATATATATATATATATATATATATATATATATATATATATGTATGTATGTGTGTGTGTGTGTGTGTGTGTGTGTGTGTGTGTGTGTGTGTGTGTGTGTGTGTGTGTGTGCGTGCGTGCGTGCGTGCGCGTGTGTGTGTGTGTGTGTATTTCTTCCGCTAAGAATGTTGTAATTTTGTAGAGTTCATATCATTGCCTTTTATAGAATCAAACACTTTATATTTGTTGACGCGTTTCGGAATTCTTCCATTTTTCGTTGTTTTTTATATTACTTTTTTAAAAGTGAAGTAAAAAGTTCTAAAAATTTAAGTATTACGAAATGCATAAAAAACTATAAAGTTTTTGATACTAAGGGAGGCAGAGATATGCACTCTATAAAGTATATATAATTTATGTTGATGCGTATTGCTTCACTGATAGAAAAATTTGAATTACATTGGCATTCAGTGTACACCCCGCTCAAACACAATTGTTTCGAGATAATACTTCGTTCTGACGTTTCTTCAAAATTGTTTCTGGCGTTCTCAAGGTGGGTTTTCGCAAGTCTGAAATCTACTTGAAAACAATTAATTGTGTCGAACGGTGTACAACGGATTTCAATGTTTATACACACACACACACACACACACACACACACACACACACACACACACACACACACACACACACACACACACACACACACACACACACACACACACACACACACACACACACACACACACACACACACACACACACACACACACACACACACACACACACACACACACACACACACACACACACACACACACACACACACACACACACACACACACACACACATATATATATATATATATATATATATATATATATAACAAATTTTATATTTTATTATATATATGTATAATTTTTTAATAAGTGATCTAAAGATCATAATCAACACACAATATATGACTGCTGTGTATCATCGCATGGAAATTCATTAATAACAGCGATGGGCACAGCTTTTGCGTAATTTTCACACAGGGGACCTGAAAACTGATAGACTTACGAAAAGCCTTCAAATTAATTTTTTCCATGATCATTTTTCTTCCTTTGTACTTCTTACATCAAACAAAATATAGTTTGTGTTAGAAGCAAGACTCCTATAGACACTCAGTAAGTCTTTCATAAAGTTCGGATAACTCCAACGCTACAAGCGGTACAGTTCAAGGCAACGAAGGCTGCTGATCCGTTCATGTTAACTATAGTTTGAGTTAGAAACAAGACTCCTACAGACAGTACGTCTTTTCATAAAGTTCAGATACCTCGAACGCTACAAGCTGCACAATCCAAAGCTTTGAAGTCAGCTGATCCGTTCATGTTAAATGTAGATTGTGTTAGAAACAAGACACATACAGACACTCAGTACATCTTTTCATAAAGTTTGGGTAAATCCAACGCTACAAGCGGTACAGTCCAAGGCAACGAAGCCAGCTGATCCGTTCATGTTAAATGTAGATTGTGTTAAAAATAAGACACCTACAGACACTCAGTACGTCTTTTCATAAAGTTCAGATACCTCGAACGCTACAAGCTGCACAATCCAAGGCATTGAAGTCAGCTGATCCGTTCATGTTAAATGTAGTTTGTGTTAGAAAGAAGACGCCTACAGACAGTACGTCTTGTCATAAAGTTCGGATAACTCCAACGCTACAAGCGGTACAGTCCAAGGCAATGAAGGCAGGTGATCCGTTCATGTTAAATGTAGATTATGGTAGAAACAAGGCACCTACAGACACTCAGTACGTCTTTTCATAAAGTTCAGATACCTCGAACGCTACAAGCTGCACAATCCAAGGCATTGAAGTCAGCTGATCCGTTCATGTTAAATGTAGTTTGTGTTAGAAAGAAGACGCCTACAGACAGTACGTCTTGTCATAAAGTTCGGGTAACTCCAACGCTACAAGCGGTACAGTCCAAGGCAATGAAGGCAGGTGATCCGTTCATGTTAAATGTAGATTATGGTAGAAACAAGGCACCTACAGACACTCAGTACGTCTTTTCATAAAGTTCAGATACCTCGAACGCTACAAGCTGCACAATCCAAGGCATTGAAGTCAGCTGATCCGTTCATGTTAAATGTAGTTTGTGTTAGAAAGAAGACGCCTACAGACAGTACGTCTTGTCATAAAGTTCGGGTAACTCCAACGCTACAAGCGGTACAGTCCAAGGCAACGAAGGCAGCTGATCCGTTCATGTTAAATGTAGATTATGGTAGAAACAAGGCACCTACAGACACTCGGTACGTCTTTTCATAAAGTTCAGATACCTTGAACGCTACAAGCTGCACAATCCAAGGCATTGAAGTCAGCTGATCCGTTCATGTTAAATGTAGTTTGTGTTAGAAAGAAGACGCCTACAGACAGTACGTCTTGTCATAAAGTTCGGTAACTCCAACGCTACAAGCGGTACAGTCCAAGGCAACGAAGGCAGCTGATCCGTTCATGTTAAATGTAGATTGTGGTAGAAACAAGGCACCTACAGACACTCGGTACGTCTTTTCATAAAGTTCAGATACCTTGAACGCTACAAGCTGCACAATCCAAGGCATTGAAGTCAGCTGATCCGTTCATGTTAAATGTAGTTTGTGTTAGAAAGAAGACGCCTACACAGACAGTACGTCTTGTCATAAAGTTCGGGTAACTCCAACGCTACAAGCGGTACAGTCCAAGGCAATGAAGGCAGGTGATCCGTTCATGTTAAATGTAGATTATGGTAGAAACAAGGCACCTACAGACACTCAGTACGTCTTTTCATAAAGTTCAGATACCTCGAACGCTACAAGCTGCACAATCCAAGGCATTGAAGTCAGCTGATCCGTTCATGTTAAATGTAGTTTGTGTTAGAAAGAAGACGCCTACAGACAGTACGTCTTGTCATAAAGTTCGGGTAACTCCAACGCTACAAGCGGTACAGTCCAAGGCAACGAAGGCAGCTGATCCGTTCATGTTAAATGTAGATTGTGGTAGAAACAAGGCACCTACAGACACTCGGTACGTCTTTTCATAAAGTTCAGATACCTTGAACGCTACAAGCTGCACAATCCAAGGCATTGAAGTCAGCTGATCCGTTCATGTTAAATGTAGTTTGTGTTAGAAAGAAGACGCCTACAGACAGTACGTCTTGTCATAAAGTTCGGGTAACTCCAACGCTACAAGCGGTACAGTCCAAGGCAACGAAGGCAGCTGATCCGTTCATGTTAAATGTAGATTGTGGTAGAAACAAGGCACCTACAGACACTCGGTACGTCTTTTCATAAAGTTCAGATACCTTGAACGCTACAAGCTGCACAATCCAAGGCATTGAAGTCAGCTGATCCGTTCATGTTAAATGTAGATTGTGTTAGAAACAAGACTCCTACAGACACTCAGTACGTCTTTTCATAAAGTTTGGGTAACTCCAACGCTACAAGCGGTACAGTCCAAGGCAACGAAGGCAGCTGATCCGTTCATGTTAAATGTAGATTATGTTAGAAACAAGACTCCTACAGACACTCAGTACGTCTTTTCATAAAGTTCGGATAACTCCAACGCTACAAGCGGTACAGTCCAAGGCAACGAAGGCAGCTGATCCGTTCATGTTAAATGTAGATTGTGTTAGAAACGACACTCCTACAGATACTCAGAATGTCTTTTCATAAAGTTCGGGTAACTCCAACGCTACAAGCGGTACAGTCCAAGGCAATGAAGGCAGCTGATCCGTTTATTTTAAATGTAGATTGTGTTAGATCCAGGACTCCTACAGACACTCAGTACGTGTTTTGAAAGCAAGTACTTGTATATTTCATACATCACCATTTCCTGAAATACATATAAGCAATATATGATAAAATGTCATATTCATAGTCATATATTGTGTTTTGTGTGTTATTTTGTTATTAATGTTATTTTTCGGGATGGAATTATAATGTTTAGATCTTTACACATGTATGTTTGATATTTTATGAGCACATGCATGTTTATATTTCATCTTCAAAACATTTTGTTTTTGTTTTTGTTTACATTATCGCATTGCATTTTTCGTTAACATTATTAACAAATTTTTAAACGGCAATAGTTCGTACAAAACACACACACACACACACACACACACACACACACACGCACACACACGCATATGCGCGCGCGCGCACGCACACAATAATAATAATAATAATAATAATAATAATAATAATAATATATTCTAATTACTACAAATTTTTTATAGATTTAATTGTTCCACTTGCGTATAGTAGCAAACAAAATTGTAAAATTTATAACCAATTTGTGAACAAAATTTTATGCGGTATAAAAAAATATATCAAGTAATATTGTTTGGTTAATTCTAAGTGAATTTTAAGTGTTATGTAGAAACATGTGGAGTTCCAAATTAGTATTACTCTAAAAGCTAGAATCAGTAAAAATCTAAAATTTATTTTCTTCCTAAAAGCACCCTTTTTCCACTCTTGTTCTTGTCCGTCTCCAAAAAAACATGTCCCCGCAGGGGGTGCAGACTAGCTGCACCTATGAGAGGATTTAGACGTCCCTCGCGGTACCCGAGTCTAACACACACTTACACTTACAACACTACACTTACGACTTTAACACTTTACACTCACACTTACATTTAGGGAGGCGATAATTGCCTCAATGTGCTTTTCGCCTTAAAATAACAGCAGCAAAAAAACATGTATTTTTATCGGATATGGAATTTACTTTTTTCTGTCCTAAAGTTCCATTTTGTCAAATATATTTATAAAAAAACTGTATTAGCTGTCCGTCACAATACCAATTATAAAGCCGGTTTTGACAATGTATTGTCATCATCAGGTAAATATTGCGCTTTATAAAACAAACACATCATATAATGTTTAGGATAAACTTTTATCACTAACAAACTTTCAGTATTGTTTGTCAGTTGTGATATTCATTTATGGACGATGCATGCAAAGTGCTGCTGTAGTTTTCAACTGTTAACGTTTGTTTAGTGTTAAGTGTATTGTGAACAAGTTATGATGTTTAATGTTTGTTTTGTTAAATGCGTGATGTTTATCTGACGATGGCAGTATAAATTGTATTATCGGAATCGATGATTTATAGTAAAATAATTAGAATTGTGATGGATCAATAAGTAATACAGCTTTTTATGTTATTTTAAGATCTTGGTGGCTAACTTTGTTAAAATATTTCACAAAAATATTTAATCTTCCATTAATATTTTTAAAATATGTGTTTTATGCTTTTTTAAAATTTATATTGTCTATGTACACCTAATTCAGACACGACACAAACTAATGGCATATAAAATAAATTTAAAATATTGGCCATAATATACTAGAATAAAATAATACAGGCTATAACAGTTTACACAAACACGCGCAAGATTTAAGTTGCCCCATATCTCGAACAAATTGTAAAAACTGTTACAATAATTTTTCTTTTTAATCTTTGAATAATCCGGCTCAAGTGAAATTGAAAAGCTACATTTTTTGTTTCATCAGGTTTTATTCTAATTTTTAACCAGTGACATTGTAGTAAATTAAGCCATCGTTGTACGTTTGCATCATCATGACTAATCGCAGTACGCAGCTGTCTCGCTGTCATGATGGAAACGAATTTAGAAAAATATTTTTTTTATATTAAAATGTTTTTGAAATTTTCATTTCACAATCGTAATTATCATTAAAATATGTATATATATTAACATTAAACCTTTAAATTACTATTACACTGAAAATACGAAAATGGACCCTGTGCGCCGGCAAAATTCAATTTCTTATTTCAATGGATTTCGAAAATCCATAATGCTGATTTATGAAATTTTTACGCTGGTAAACGAACTTGTCCAAGTTATTACCAAAATAAATTTTTTGCCATGCTTGAATCAAATTGGACCAAAAATGCGAATGTGAGCGTGCTAAACACACACACACACACACACACACACACACACACACACACACACACACACACACACACACACATTTGCTTTTAGAGATACAGGGGCAAGAAATATAAAGCAAATACTACATAAAATGTAAAAAGCTGGTCACATTTCCACATTCAACTCTTTTAAAATCAAATATCAAATATTATAGTCTATTAACTTAACAACTAGCAGAATTATCTGAACTGTTAACATTAATTGGACTTATAGGAAATGGATTCAATATGGCCGACTGGGTTCATAGGCTCTTGAAGTCCTAATCACTGTATTTTACATTATACAGAATGTCCCTAAACTCTGTTCCAAATCATTAGGGTATGGTTAAAAAAACATATACAAATAAAACTTTTCGAAAACGCTTCTTTTCCATATAAGCCCCATTTTGTTGTTTTACAAAAAAATAATATTTTAAATTTTCAAATAGAAAACATAGTAATTTCACATTTTGTATACACATTCCCTATGTTACGTGTGCTGAAAGATATAAAATTGTAAGCTTTTAAAATATTTATTATTTTTTACAAAATATTTACAAGTTTTTTTAACAAATAATGTTTTCTAGTTTTTTCTGTAAGTCAAAACAAAATCTGGTAATTGACAAAAAACTTAAAAACCTAACCTGTCTTAGGCGATGTAGACAACATAGTGAGAAATTATATTTTCCCGTTTTTTGTCAATAATACGCTAGTCTTTGACTTACAAATAAAGAAAAAAACAATTTTGTTCTTAAAAAAACTTTTGTTGTATTTTTTTAAGTTAATGGATTTGAAATATTCTGTATTTAATATTTTGTTTCATTTTTATTATTACTATTGTTTCCTGAACGTCAATACTTCATGCCAGTTTAATATTTTCAATAGCCTCCATTTTGCAGATAACCTAAATAAAATTTTTATTTTCGTTACACTTAACGACGTAGGTAATGATTTTCACTTGACCTTTTACCTCGGGTAAAAAGCGATCATAACGTCCCGGCCACCGATCATCACCATCAAATGAAAAGCGATGCAGATCTGTTATAGCGACGTTTGCCGATGATGCAGAAATTATGGCTACGAGCGACAGCATTGACGAGTCAGCAACAAGACTACAAGCAGCCTTGCATGAAATCAATAGTTAGACCAAGAAATGGAGAATTAAATTAAATGAGATGAAATCAACACACATCAATTTTACTTATAGGAAAACGGTCCCAATACCGGTATTGGTGAATTCTAAAATAATTTCCTATGGGAACACTGCTTTTATAGGAAAAGGTATGCTACATGGAAGGCATCCAGAGTTGTCATTGTTTGTACAAAACATGACAAAAACAGAGTTGTCATTTTTTGTAACCTGCTCTTATATAAGCAAATCCTAAAGCCTATCTGGATTTATGGAATTCCGCTTTGGAGCTATGCCAAGAAGAATAACATTAGAATGATCCAAGTCTTTCAGAATAAAGTACTTAGGAACGTTTTGAGGGCTCCATGGTACATCAGAAAAGACAACCATAAATCTCGACTTAAAAGTTGAGACAGTTGCCAAGGAAATTAAAAGATTTATCATGAAGCACAAGAAACGCATACACCTGCGTGTAAACCTAGAAGCTGTTCAGTTTCTTAGTGCCAACGATCTGACGAGACGGCTAAGAAGAGTCAAGTCGTGTGATCTGGTTCTGTAAGGAAAGAAAAATGTTAGTTGTAACCATGTGAGCTTGTGGATAGTCTGTCCGGCAGTCATCATTGGGTGTTTACCGACAATAGTGAATTTATTAGGGAAAGTTGCTTGATAACTGTAAAGTAAGTTTAACTTGTCATAATAATAAAAAAATAATGAAAAACGTAATATATTGAGTAGATATGTATGAAGAATGAATTGTCTTATATCTGAAAAACTAAGCATTTTCGGAAAATGTTTTATTATTGTTTTATTACTACGTAAAAAACAAATTCTAAAGTTTTAGAACGTGATTTGAGACACCTGTATAAGTACCACGTATCACGTACCATCAAACATTTTAAGACAATTGTGTTTAATGAAAAATTACATGTTCTAACACATACTCTGAACAATTAAAAATCCTACATAATAAAAAAAGTTCTTTTAGTTCATAATTGTACAGAAAAAATAAACAAACAAAACAATACCTCCTTAGACAAAGCCTGTGTTAAGTTTGCCCTCTAGAGATTGAAAATAAACTAAAAGTTAAAACACAAAAGAACTGACAAGACACTCGTGTTTAGTGAAAATTAATTATTCCTTTACTCCCAGGATTAAGCAGTTAAACGTTACATTTTTTAATGCTTAATGTCTATACGTTAAGCCAGCTAGACTAATGAGGACAAGAGATCTGAGTTAATTGTAAGTAAAGCAACAGCAGCAATTGCGTCCCGAACCCGCAATCTTGGAGCGCAACTCATACGCGTCCTCCGATTTTATACAAGTTACTTTTGTACCAAATTCCAAAACAATCGGTCAACGTATTTTGCCAAAACTGCGTACTATGTTATAGTTAAATAATGAGGTCGCCATCTTGAAACAGAAGTGATTGGAAAGTAATCTTACACATTAGTCGCTTGTGTTTTACACAAGTTACATTCGTATCAAATTTCAAAACAATCGATCAATGTGATTTGCCAAACCTGCGTACAATAGTCATTGTAAGTTCAGAATCCATCTTGAAACGGAGGTGAATTGGAAAAAGTCTTAAGCAGGCCATAGACGTGACGATTTGTATGACAAACATGTATGTATGACCATATCTCTGTGCACCAAACTTTAGGACTTGTGCTAAAACATGTTTGAATCGACAATTTTTTGCCAACAAAAATGAGCGTGTAGGGACATTACATGTAGAAATGCAACGATAACTCTATCATCATGTAATGCCCCCAGACATTCGAACAAAACTGTAACAACTTGCTCGTTTCCTCTGTTTGCGCATACAAATCCTAGTGTTTAGTGCTGTTACTTTTGTCCACACAAAACTGAGAGCGTCGAATGTTGGCTCATACAAATCACAGCCCTAAACACAGATAGTGTATATAATAGTGTTGTGGTAACAGTTCATCATGTCAAATCGAAAAGTTAGTGCCGCCATAGTAGTAACACATAATTTTAATCAGAAAAATAAACGTAGCAAAAGTGGTTGAAAAAACGTGACAGTTTTTCGTATCTTAATTAAGCTGAATTAATTAAGGGTTTCTGCAAAAGAGGACCTTAAAAACCTTTTACGGATGGACGAAATTTTTCTTATAGCAAAATCTTCATTGACGTCAGCGTCAACCTCCTTCATTTTTTCAACTAAGATTGCGTATGCCTCGTTCCTTAAATTTCTATTACTATAATCTTTTGATTTGACTTTACAAAGACAAAGATGTGTTTTATAAAGTTCTATAAATTCTTGAAGAAATGTTTTAGAATAATTCCACATATCACACATTTTTTTTAAACAATAGTATAACACTATAAATAAACTTAAATCACAAAAAACGACAAATGTAAATTAAAAGCAGATTTTTAGCAACAGTTGGACAAACAAATCGAAGCTCTCAGCTGATACGACGCTCTAGCTAAGTGCACACAAAACCAAGTGAAATCAACCCCTGTTGATTTACAGCGACATGTATGTGCATGCAAGTTTCATACACAGATCTCACGCCTAAACGTAGAAAACTGTTTGCGCAATCAAATTGGAGCCAACATATTTCATGCGACTAGTGATGACACATGTTGTTTCATACAAAACGCCGGATATAAGTTTGTACAAACATTTTAGACTACTTTAACTTGTTTGCCGACTTGTATGTGCAAACATTTCTGTCCAACATTTCCTGTAGTGTAGTTACAATTCATGTTGGTGCCAACAAACTAGAGGAAGTAATCTTCTACATATTTGAGTGTTTAGGGACAAGGTCTATTTTGTTTGTGCATACATGTGTCATACAGACCTACGCTTGTAGGGTAAACGCCTTTATACATATTGTTCGGGCTTTAAACAAGGTACCTCCTTATCAAATTTCGAAACAATCGGTTAATTCGATTGACCAAAACTACGTAACAAACACACAAATCAAATGCGGAAAGATAGAGTTGAAACAGGGACTATCACTTGGTTAATTATCATGAAAAACCGGAAGATTTCAGACTTCAGTGGATGAGCGAGAGTTTTTGCTAAATTGTGGAAGAGTTGACAGGTCTGATATTATGAAATCTGTTATCGACAGAAAAACTAGAACTTTAACCCAAAAATGTAATGTTTTAAATTTAATGTCAATAATTCATTCTTCTTTAAGTCACAGGAATATTAAAAAAGGAACTTTATTTATCATTAATAAAGAAAATATATTTTGCCTACACATGATAACATAACCTCATACTATGTTTGAACTTTATATTTTTCAATGAGTACAATGCATTTCAAACAGAAGAAAAATCTACTGTAGGAAATATTTTATAGTTTTTATGTTCAAAACATCATTACATATTTTACCTAAATGTAGCTCTTATACAACAAGATAAAAGGATTTTTTAAATTTTTAATTACATCTAAATAAAAGTGCAGTAACTGACTACATTTCCATTAAGTAGACAAGATAAAACTGTATTCATATACTGATTCAGCAAAGATGAGGAATGTAAACAAAGCACAAAAGTACAATTGCTTTATTGAATTCTGTAGACTTTATCTGAAAATATCTCTAACTGTTTATTACGCGATAAATACAGTGTGGTAAATAAATAAATAGGCTTATCACATTTTTTGCTTTATAACATTATTATTCTTTTCATGTCACCAGTAAATAAGACCTGAAATTTGATGTTGAAGTTTGTTGATTAGTCAATTCATAGATTCACAGTGTTGTACCATTTCACATTGTTTAAAAGACTCGGTGGTTGATATGGCTTAAAACCGGTCATTCTGCAAACATCAAGGTCGTAGATTCAAGACTTGAATTTACTGTCATAAACTTTACCACTCAAGAATTGAAGTTACTGCCATAAACTTTACTTTTTTCATTAATACCGATCCCTCGTTCTCATTAGTCTTACTGGCATAAAATTTGGGAATTAGCGGTAAAATTACACTGTCTTATAGTTTATACAGAATGCAGTAATTACTGGGCATACATTTATTGTATGTAGTATGAATACATATTACACTTACTGCACTTTGATACACTTTTTAAGTTTGCTTGAAAATGTCTGGTGTGTCATAAATGATTTAAATGAAAAGAAAATTTAAAAATTCAACAAATTAAATTTAAAATTAAGTGTTACAAAGAGAAATTCGCTCAGTATATTTTAAACCTACTTTAAAATTTATGTTTGTTTTTTTTCCAAATGAGGATATAGGATGAGCCATGGTGCTCTTGTGGGTGCAGGGAAACTTGCCTAATTTAATTTATCACAGAGCAGTCTTGGAGTATTGTGAGTGAAAGCCGATTTAACCTTTTGTTTAAAAAGTAGCCTCAACTCAGGTTAAATTGGCCTATATTAAAACATAATTACCTACCCAATAGTACAAACTAAAATTTAATATTCTATATCTGTCATAAATAATCATATGTAAGAAATTAGAACTTAATTGAATAAATGGTCAAAATCATTATACAAACTGTCTCGTATTAATTAGGCCTATTTTTCCAAAAAAAGCTATTGACAAAAAAAATGGAAAACTGCCTCATTTTTTAAAATCGGCTCATACAATTTTGCTCACATTCTGGTCATACATGAAAATACATACCGCAAGATGTGTACCAAATTTGAAATAATAGAAATTTATGGTTTTAGAGTAAGTCGAAGAAAAAACAAACATAAATGGCTATTAGGATTTATTTTCAACTTGTTTTCTTACTTTCAGTCATACATTTCTTTTATTTCAATTCGATGTACTGCCTTAAGATGTAAGTCATACAGACTACAACCAAAATTTGATGAACAGTAGAGTGTAGGATGTGGATCACGTGACCACGATTTTTAACATCACTACACAACTGAAAATGTGAGTATGACACGTGATTGAAAGAATCAAATCACAATCACACTAACTGTACAGTATTTAGTTTTCATTGTTACCGGTAGATTAATGCCACGAATCAGCCAGTGAAATCACAGTTAAGACCTGCTATTATAGTTGGATAAATAACAGGTAGAACTGCGATTTTTAAATACCAGTGACTGAATCACAGCTTTACAAATCACTTCCCATCACTAAGCTGCGCACATAACCAATGTGTCTACCGTTAATACATAAATACCAGATCTAGTACCTTCCTATACATACTAGTACTCTAGTACATTTAAGGAGAAAAACAGTGACTACTTATTTTCCCATGCCTGACTTATACTTTTTCAATATTATGATTTCATTATTTTTATAAAAATTTAGATGCACGCAGGAAAGGGAAATCTTGAAAATTATTTTGGTATTAAATTTCGCGTGTGTACAGGTATACAACTTAAAAATTAACTGTCACTGTCACAGACTATGCATTTGAGTATCTTAGGCTATATAAGGAACTTTAATAATTAATCAGTTTATAACCCTATTTTTAACAGTTATACAGACATTTATACTGTCTAAGTATAATAATATATATAATATTTGTGATTCTGGCATTCAGAAATTGGTATAGGTCATATACATTAAATAATTTAACTATACAATTTTAGAAAATCCACATTTTAAAAATTAACAAGAACAATAACTATAACATCAATTGAAATGATATTGAAGCTATTGTGCGAAATCAGCTGTTTAGAAGTATTGTAGTCACTTCCAGTCTAGATATATACAAGAACCATATACGCTGTGAGGTATGCATTACGCGAAAGCAAATGTTTATACCCATGTTTTGTCAACAGCGACCATACAAGTTTTCACTTCAGAAATACATTGTATTAATCACTAAAAAAAAAATAATAATGTTGTAACAACAATGTTTGGAATAATAGTGTTCACCAGAGTGCGCGTATGGAT
>CM040182.1:44272605-44285105 GCA_022606455.1 Callitettix versicolor
TAAAAGTCATTAAACTTATAGGTATAAGTTTAATGACTTTTAAGTAAATATTAAAATTGTTCTAAACACGTTATGCAAAAACGTGGCATTTGTAGTAGGATTACCTATTCGTGATTAATAAGTTATCTTCGTAAAATATACAAACTATTATCTGATTTGTGATGCCGCGCATGCGCATGCGAGCTGCGCTGCCATGATGCCCTTTTGCCTATGACAGTTAACGTTTTATGTTTACATTTTCCACAAACAGTAAGTTGTAGCGCAAAATCGTTTTGCATTATCAGAAGCCGGTTAAAAAATCTTCCTAAACATACATTTATGCCCTAATGAATAGTATGTGCTGAGAAAAAGCGATGTTCTCTCGATAAATAATACGAGTATATATGATAGACAGTTTTTCTAAGTCCCGATAATCTGATTTTTCCGGATTCTTTGCGCTAACGAAAACACAGCTTCCTTCTTTGAGTTTCGAAACTAGAATGATTGATTCAGTACCCTGCTGGGAGTGCACTGATCAAAACTGCTCAACTATTGTGGCAACGTAGGAGAAACTTTGTCTTCGCTTCGCACTTCTTGCTTGAACATGCTTCTTTCATCCCTTTCTTGGTCTTGGTTGATGTCCTCTTCTGTCTACGTGTCTTCAGATCCATCGTTATTTCTTCAGGTGCTGTAACTTCCCGGTAATTAATTATTTAGTCACTTACATTTTATGTATTTAGGATTTCTTGGGTTGGTAACACTGATCCTGCAGTTTAAAGTTGTCCATTCCAGATGTCTGTATCTGTCGAATATTAATCAGTTTACTTTGTTGACTTAACTTCTCGTTAATTACGGTTAATGTATTAGCTTTTCCAAATCTTGAACGGCTAAACCAATTTTCTCGGCAAGGCTTGTCTTCAGATCGTTGCTTAAATATATTGCATCTTTGGTTGTGTCTATAGGTGCAATAATTCTCGAGATAATCAAGCTTTTTTGATTTAACTAATCAATAATTAACCACTTGGTTTATTAAATCTTAAAACGAGATTTGCTTTTTATACTTTAACCTTAATGTATTCACATATTGTATCCCATGGTTGAATTGCTTTCACAAAGTTTTCACTGTAATTATTTACATAGCCGCCTCGGTGGTCTAGTGGATAACGTACTAGGCTTTCACCCCGAGGATCCGGGTTCGATTCCCGGCGAGGGCTTGGCATTTTCATATGCTATAAATCATCCCACCGTCTGCATTAGCCCAAGTGTGCACAATAGTCGGACGTTAAACACAAAAAAAAATATTTACATTGTATTTTAATTACAGTTTATTTAATTTATTTTAATTACAGATAATTTAATTCTTGAAATTATTTTGACTAATTGCAGTACTTATACATTACAATTATTTATACTTTATTTGTTGCCATTATTTCTGTTCGATCTACTAACTCTATCTCTGTTCTTTTTATAGCATTATCTATGTTTCAAAACTAATCATATCAAAGTCATTCTGACAATTGTTTACATTAAATTTATTACACATAACGCATTTTACTTTATTTAACAATCAAATAATTCTTTTATTTCAAATCTTAGTGTCACATTTCATTTGTTCACTCTACTTTAATAAAACATGAAAACGTTAAACTTGGAATTCTTAACAATTTTAGGATTTTATTGAAATTATTTTGTACTATAACTTTTAAATTGTGAATTTTAACCTAATTTTCTGTAATTAACTTTTAATTACTTATCCTCTGTTCTACCACAAACTATTTTTAAAATCATTTTGTACCAATATTTATTTTTTCGTATTAAAACATGCAATTTTTTGTACGTCCTCCAGTGTATGCGCAGATTAAATACCAGTTCAAAAATTGTACAACCATGTTTTTGGTCTGTACTTGACCGGTTTATCGCTAAACTTGTTTGTTTGAACAGATATTCCAACACTGCTGGCTCTCCTTACGTTATCGTAATTACATCTTAATCATATTACAATTCTGAAAGTTTATGTGTTTGTTTGTTTGTTATTCAATCACGCCTTAACTAAAGGACCAATTGAGATTAAATTTGGTATGTACATGGTTTAGGTACTTGAGATGAACATAGACCCATTACCGTTTTAAAAACTGCCGTTATAGGCCCTAATACTTACGACCCATTACAACTTATTTATTTAGTATTTAGTTTTGTAGCATATTTTAACTGTACAACAGTGACGTTTTATACATGTATTATATATTGGCAGGTGTGAATAATAAATATTTAAATTATTTTAAACGTCATTATACTACTTACCAAGTCCAACGTAATTATTTAGCATTTAGTTTTGTGATATGATATGTATTAACTGTACGACTGTGAAGTTTTAATAATATTTATACTCCTTAATATAATATTATAAATTTGAAAGTTTGTGTGTGATTCTTTGTTATTCAATCACGCATTAACTACTGGACCAATTGAGATGATTTTTTTAAAATTTTATGTTAAGGCGAAAAGCAAATTGAGGCTATTATCGCTTTCCTAAATGTAAGTGTGAGAGTAAAGTGTTAAAGTCCTAAGTGTAGTGTTGCAATTGTAAGTGTGTGTTAGACTCGGATACAGCGAGGGACGTCTAAATCCTCTCAATAGTTGCAGCTAGTCTGCACCCCCTTGCGGGGTAATTGAGATAAAATTTGGAATTAACATGGTTTAGATAATTGAGATGGACATAAATGTGTTCCCGTTTTTAAAATCTTAATCCCTGTTATTATTTATTACAAAATTATTGTTTGTAAGCTTACATTTGTAATGATTTTAATTGAACATTTTTCAAAAATTCCTATAATTTTATCCCAATGACTCCAAACAACCTGAATTTCCAATTTAAAAGATTGCAGTTTCCATTAAGTTGGCATTTACAATGGCAATCAATAAGTGGCAGGGTCAGACGTTAAGAGTAACAGGAATACATTTGGGAACTCCGTACTTCTCCCACGGTCAGTTATATGTCGCCTGTTCTAGATGATGGAGTAGCAAAAATCTGTATGTTTTAGCCAAAAACCATAAATCATATGATATTGTATATAGAAATTTATTATTAAATTGAAATAAACCTGTTCTGATTTTGAAAATCGACCATAAATTATATTACCTACATCATTGCGGGCGAAGCCTCAACGGGTAGCAGCTAGTTTGCAGTCATTTTAAACAAACATAATTGCTAGTCTTGCAACAAAAATTTGACTTAAATTACATATTATTTTATATGAAATTTTCTATATCAGTGCAGTTTCAGTGTGTGTGTGTGTGTGTGTGTGTGTGTGTGTGTGTGTGTGTGTGTGTGTGTGTGTGTGTGTGTGTGTGTGTGTGTGTGTGTGTGTGTGTGTGTGTGTGTGTGTGTGTGTGTGTGTGTGTGTGTGTGTGTGTGTGTGTGTGTGTGTGTGTGTGTGTGTGTGTGAGAGAGAGAGAGAGAGAGAGAGAGAGAGAGAGAGAGAGAGAGAGAGAGAGAAATGAAACGTATATTTATTAACTCGGTAAATATGCTTGCTGAAAATAATTAATTCAATTGTTCAGTTTGCTGGGACTCTAGCTGCGGTCTGCAGACAGGCAGATTACGAGTATTTTCAGAGTTGCTTAAAGCTTTTTATTTAATTACAAAGTATTAGTCTCACTGCTATTGGATTAAGAAAGGTTTTAATTAATAATATTGCATTTTATATTATGTCACTCTGCCGTCTTGCTGTCATAATGCGATCGAATTTCCTAAGCTAACAAAAAGCAAAACATTGTATCAAATATAAAGAAATTGCCGGCCAGTACTCTCAAAATTATTACGTACTGTTAATAAAGGCAAGTCTGAGCGGTCAAGTTTTATCGTTCTATTGAAAATCATATTTATTTTCAAGACTAAGCTGTATGTTGTATGTTTGTTTTATCCCACTACACTCATACTAAAATTCAATTTAGAGTAAGGCAAAAACCAGTTAAATGTCTGGTTCTTTCAAAGGTCCATTGTACGAGCATCTCTTGACAGGTAACCATCGATCTAAGTGAATTACAGTTATGTTCATGGCTGGAGTGTCTAACATTTATTGTTTCAAGGAATTTAAAAAGAACAAATTATACAATATATAAAATTCAATACAATTCAAATTCAAGTACAATATATACAATTATATTTCAGGTTTGTCGTTGAAAATTATATTTATTTTCAAGACTAAGCTGTATGTTGTATGTTTGTTCTATCCCACTACACTCATACTAAAATTCAATTTTGAGTAAGGGGAAAACCAGTTAAATGTCTGGTTCTTTCAAAGGTCCATTGTACGAGCATCTCTTGACAAGTAACCATCGACCTAAGTGAATTACAGTCAAGTTGATGGTCGGAATATCTGACATTTACTGTTTCAAGGAATTTAAAAAGAACAAATTATACAATATATACAATAAAAGTTTTCTGATCGTTTATATAGCATACTTAAATGCAATCGTTAAACTTTCAGTTGAAAATATTCATAAGTTTAGTCATAATATTTTCTGTAGGACGAGTCTGATATCATAATTACCTGAAAACAGTGACACTTGAATCATCAATTATAATTCATTGACTCAGGCCGCTGGTTACCATCGAAGGATGCTTGCACAAAGGACTCGGTATATGCGATTAGAACGGTCGACTGGCTTCCGACTCACTCTGACTTGAATTTTAGGGTGATGATGTATTGCTCCCACGGTCACTGTAATTTAGGGATGACCATTAACAAGATGGTTGAGTTGCCTCTACGTTCAGCTGGGACGGATCGAAACTTTCGGAAATCAGTCAGGTTAGGTAAATTAATGATTTGTTCATTATCAGAAAAATATTTATGAAAAGTTTATGTAACATTATTCGTGTTAGATTTAGGAAAATAATCGAACATTAAAATAATGATTATTCGAAAATAATCGAATAATATAACTACTAAACAAGAATCATTATATAGTTGTTATTAACTATAATGTGTTTTAATTGACCGACCGAAACGAGGTTTCTGTTTCAACGGAACATTCGGCATTTGGTTTGTTTGTTTGATTGTTACAGTTCTTGCCACACACATTGACCGTTTGTTTTGAAAATTGGTAAGAATTTTATAAAACCCGTAAAATATGTGTAAAATGTTACCTGTTTATTTCCGTTTCAAGATGGCTGCTTCTGATTTTCAACTGTGTAAGCAGTTTTAACAATAGGGCTACGCTAAATGAGAAAATAAAGATATCTTGTATAAAGCCCAAATGATGCGTACGTAACATTTTTTCGTATTATCTCTGTTTTAAGATGGCGGCTTCTGTTTTAACGATGACGAGTGTTCACAGTTTTGATCAGACGTATTTTTTTTGTTTTTGAATTTTTGTTTTGAAATTTTGAATAAGGCACCTTGTATAAATCCCCAAAGTCGTATGTATAAGATTTCCCCCTTTTTACTTCCTTTTCATGACGGAGGGCTCTGATTTAACCTTGAAAGTATAGTTGTTGGTTATGTCCTATAATATGGACTGAACGGAAAAACATAAAATTTTGAACGCTTCGTGGAAAAAGATCATACAATTTCTAATAATGTTGGCCCAATAAAATGTTTTCGTAAATATTACGGTTACCGGTTAAATTGACAGACAATGTTAAGATCGTGGTCGTGGAGCGCTCTGTATATTAATTAAGAATATATTGCGAGCTCTACTGTCCTTTAAAGTACGAGTTCATGTTTACGTATATCTTTTATACTTCTTAAAATCAAGAATGATATTTCAAGGTCAAACTTTAGGAAATGGAGACAATAATCCCACTGACCAAAGGGTGGTTTTTTTTTTTTTTTTAACGTTCGACTATTGTGCACACTTGGGCTAATGCAGACGATGGGATGATGGCCAGGAATCGAACCCGGTCCTCGGGGTGAAAGCCCAGTACGCTATCAACTAGGCCACCAGAGGCGGCTCAAATAAACGCCGACCTTTCAAGTGTTGGTGGTAATCGGAGAGGTAGCTTTTGACCTTGGTGACACAATTTCAGTCTTTATAAAAAACGATTGTGGTTACGCAATAACATTCACTCTCATTTACAAGAGAAAGATAACATGATTATACGAATTTATTTATTTTTAAACTTAACTTTCTCATAACCTGTACAAAATGCACATAGGCTATTTCTTATTTTAAATCAAAATTTCCGATAACAAGATATTTCAGAAACTGTGCACCGTTTCGGTTCACTTAGTCTAGCTTACGAGAGTATCGCGGATGTACCGTATAAATAGGCTTATATGAATTTTAATATCCTAATTTTAAAGCGGAAAGTGAGGTGAACTTAAGTTTTAAAAAAGTGTAATATGACATAATTATATACCGCATAATATTTGAAATGTGCGTCATTTTCAAAATATTAAAACTGATTTTACTGAGCAGAACGAATCTATTACTTGTATCGATTTTCGTGCCATTACTAAAATCGATTTTCGTGCCATTACTAAAATCGATTTTCGTGCCATTACTAAAATCGATTTTCGTGCCATTACTAAAATCGATTTTCGTGCCATTACTAAAATCGATTTTCGTGCCATTACTAAAATCGATTTTCGTAAGATTACTAAAATCGATTTTCGTGCCATTACTAAAATCGATTTTCGTGCCATTACTAAAATCGATTTTTGTGCCATTACTAAAATCGATTTTCGTGCCATTAGGCTACTAAAATCGATTTTCGTGCCATTACTAAAATCGATTTTCGTGCCATTACTAAAATCGATTTTCGTGCCATTACTAAAATCGATTTTCGTGCCATTACTAAAATCGATTTTCGTGCCATTACTAAAATCGATTTTTGTGCCATTACTAAAATCGATTTTCGTGCCATTACTAAAATCGATTTTCGTGCCATTAGGCTACTAAAATCGATTTTCGTGCCATTACTAAAATCGATTTTCGTGCCATATGTAAATCAGACAGAAGACACACACACACACACACACACACACACACACACACACACACACACACACACACACACACACACACACACACACACACACACAACTCCTGGGGCAGGGTTTCACCATGATTGCTAAGTTTTCATTTTCAGATTTGTAATTCCTCATCTCTCAAATTAGCTGATAGTAGCGTAACGATTTAACGTTGAGTTTTTCAAAAACTGAATATACATCCATCTCATTACCAATACAGTAGAATAAATTTCGAAAATTGGTCGTACAAAACGGATGTCGTCTGTTCCGTTTTACTGGTAGCTGTATTTTTAAACAATTCACGCTTTAAAAAATGCAAATTAAATGTTTTCAATAACAGACAATGCGCAATGATTCGAATCAAATCAATTCTAGTGACAAGAACCAATCCGACGGAGAGAGGGAGCGAATGATCGATGTCATAACATTTAACTTGATTTTCCACTTCGCCTCGCTCTAATACTTTGGATCGCCATTAAAGCCCACCTACTTCATACATTTGATGGGATTTCAATCGGAGAGCGATGCACTTTAATTTGCGTACATTTGGTAAAGTATCAAGCGACAGAAATAGCTTAAATGTTTAATTTTGCAACGATTTACTCAACAGAACTTTGTGTTATGAGTTGGGGCTGTTCAAAAGACCCGACCGATGCATCTACATACATTAATTTAATTACAGAGTTAGCGAATTTCCAATCGAAAATGAGCTATAGAGCGGCTGTCATTGAAATACCCAGACCCGGGAATTTGAAATAAGAGAGGATCATGACCTTTAGAGTACTTTTAAAGGATCATTTAACAAGCGCGCTGAGCTCTTGTGTTTTGCACCCATATAATCGCACTTAACCGATTTGATTCAAATTTGACAAAAAAAAATCAAATTTGGACAAGTTCGTTACTCAGTAAAATTAATTTTGTTGAAGCGTTTCGGAATATTTTCATTTTCGAAACTTATTGAGTACATTTCAAGATAGTAAATTTCGATAATGGAAATATTCTGAAACGCGTCAACAAATATAAAGTGTTTGAAGCTCAGAAAGTAGAGATATACACTGTCGGTTCGATATCACTTTTTTTACTTCCTGTTACCGATATCATCGATACAAAATTGTTTGCATTTTTCGAAACTGCCAAGTTTAACGGAACATTTAAGAATTATAGTATTTTTCGTTAGTTTCCAACTCTAAGTTTAAGTAATAAAAGTAATAGACCTTACAGAAATAAGAGGGAAACTTTTACAGAAAAATGTCTTATTAAGCTACAACAATTTAAGTTTCTTACCATAAATAGTAAATTAGGCCATTTTTAAATAATTCTTAATAATGCATCAACCCTCACTTTTTGTGTGTGTGTGTGTGTGTGTGTGTGTGTGTGTGTGTGTGTGTGTGTGTGTGTGCGCGCGCGTGTGTGCGTGTGTTCAAAAATATTTGGTTTATGAGGGAATATTTGGTTTAAGATTTAAAACGAAAGATTATTAAGATTTGGTTTAAGCGATAATATTGTTTAGAAATTCAGTGCTATTCGTCAACGAGACAGCTGCGTGCAGCCATTATTTCCAGTATATGTGCAATAGGCATTATGTTTGCTTGTGCTATAGTGTTAATTTTACCTAATCAGTAGTGGAGAATATGACAGCTGAAATCTTGGGTTTTGAATATGAGTGACAAATAATCTTCTCTGATGTCTATAATGTAATAGTCTAGCTTTGAGTGTGATGGATGTACTGCGTGGTTGTGTGGTTGTGCAGAGTAAAGCCTAACCACTTCCTTTGTACAATACTGTATGTCGCCAAGTGGTTAATGTATTAAAGTGCAACTTACATCAAGAACAGTGAGTACACTACCCTTCTTCCTCAACTTGCTTTTACATTTCCGTTTAAAGTGGAACACCTATATAATCATAACACGCAGCTGTCTCGCTTATGTAATAGAAGCAAATCTAAAATGTCAACATCACATAAACGTTTTAATATATGAATATTTTTATAGCTACTATTTCAATATAAATAATCAAGAATCTGATGAATATCTGATTTCACCCTTATAACCGACATTAAATAAAGCATAAATATTAAATTTTCCAGTTTCGATGAAAATAAAATATAAACACTGATTACCGTCAGGTTAGTTTTCTTACTTTCATTGAAATTTATTTAAGTTATTTTGTGCAATGTAATTTGAACGGATTTGTTTGAACCAAATTGATTTTTTTTTAACAGCAATAACCGGTTTGTTAGCAGAAAATATCGTTTAACAATTTCAAAATGTCAGTAGTTCCGGAAGTGAAATATTCATAACGTTTATAACTTTAATTTTAAAATATGATTAACCATCGCAATAAGCATTACTTTAAAGTAATTTGAATGTTTAAGCGCTAATTTATGCAAATTATAATGCTGATTGTGATGATGAATCTCTTTTAGCTAGACAGCTAGGAAGTTAAACACATAGACAGCTATACAGTGAGACAGTTAGCCAGCTAGAAAATTAGAAAGCTAGAGAAATAGACCGCTAGACAGCTATAAAGTTAGACAGACAGCTAGAAAATTATAAAGCTAGACAAATATATCACTAGACAGCTAGAACGTTAGACAGATAGACAGCTATACAATTAGACAGTTAGACAGCTAGAAAATTAGAAAGTTAGACAAATAGACCATTAGACAGCTAGAAAGTTAGACAAATGGACAACTATACGGCTAGAAGGTTAGACGATTAGACAGCTGGAAAGTTAGACGGCTAGACAGTTAGACAAATAGACAACTATACGGCTAGAAGGTTAGACGATTAGACAGCTGGAAAGTTAGACGGCTAGACAGCTAGAAAGTTAGACAAATAGACCATTAGACAGCTAGAAAGTTAGACAAATAGACAACTATACGGCTAGAAGGTTAGACGATTAGACAGCTGGAAAGTTAGATGTTCACATAGACAGCTATACAGTGAGACAGTTAGCCAGCTAGAAAATTAGAAAGCTAGAGAAATAGACCGCTAGACAGCTATAAAGTTAGACAGACAGCTAGAAAATTATAAAGCTAGACAAATATATCACTAGACAGCTAGAACGTTAGACAGATAGACAGCTATACAATTAGACAGTTAGACAGCTAGAAAATTAGAAAGTTAGACAAATAGACCATTAGACAGCTAGAAAGTTAGACAAATGGACAACTATACGGCTAGAAGGTTAGACGATTAGACAGCTGGAAAGTTAGACGGCTAGACAGTTAGACAAATAGACAACTATACGGCTAGAAGGTTAGACGATTAGACAGCTGGAAAGTTAGACGGCTAGACAGCTAGAAAGTTAGACAAATAGACCATTAGACAGCTAGAAAGTTAGACAAATAGACAACTATACGGCTAGAAGGTTAGACGATTAGACAGCTGGAAAGTTAGACGGCTAGACAGCTAGAAAATTAGAAAGTTAGACAAATAGACCATTAGACAGCTAGAAAGTTAGACAAATAGACAACTATACGGCTAGAAGGTTAGACGATTAGACAGCTGGAAAGTTAGACGGCTAGACAGCTAGAAAGTTAGACAAATAGACAACTATACGGCTAGAAGGTTAGACGATTAGACAGCTGGAAAGTTAGACGGCTAGACAGCTAGAAAGTTAAACAGCTACAGAGCTAGAAGGTTAAACTAGACTGCTAGAAAGTTAGACTGCAAGACAGCTGGAAAGTTAGACGGCTAGAAAGTTAAACAGCTACAGAGCTAGAAAGTTAAACTAGACTGCTAGAAAGCTTGAAAGTTAGACAGATAATCAACTAAACAACTGGACAGCTGGACAACTAGAAAGCTGCTAGACAGATAGAAAGCTGCTTGTCGCGATCACGTTTATTACAGCTAACTTTGAGATTAAAGAAGTACCTGTATTTAATTTTAATATTTTTGATAATAAACGCTGTTACTGCTATTCATTCTGTCACGGAACTATCACAGAAGTTATAAATAAGTAGTTTTTCATAATAATCTCTGAACTACGCCGTCATTGAATTTCACAAACAGAAGAATTATGTGTTTTTCATTAGAGCAGTATTTGAGGGCGTATTTCAAGTTATGTGCGTGCAATATGTGTACACCATTTATTTTCAATTATATAGGCCTGGCACAAGAATGCATAATGAAGTCTGCCCTGCAGAGGAATGCTTGGAAACGAATTGCTTATGAAGGACTAAGGAGAGCCTAAAGTGCCACACCCATGTCTAACCTCCAAAATAAAAATCTAAGAAATTCTAATTATTAACAATTTTAATTCAACAAAATAATCAGAACACAGCTCTGGTGTGATGGTGGCGAATTTCCAAAAATAATATTTTGTGTCGTACATTTTTTTAAATCTGACCACTAATAAAATTAGCGTTAAAATTTACCTATATGATCATTTTTCAAATTACACTTGAAATAGGAATATTAATCCCAACCGCCGTAATGTTTTTACTTTAATTAGACCTTTAAAATTTAAAAAAACAGTAATATATGCAAATTTTAACGCTTATTACGATGTTAAAATCATATTTACATGAAATTATAAAGCGAACAAGTTGTGAATGTTTTAAGATTTAGAACGACTGAAACGGTTAAACTAATTTTCTTTGGAAAAAATCTCGAAGGTAATACCTTCATCGTTTTTGAGCCAATTTTGAATGCTTTCACAACAGTTTAATTGTACTCGCGACACACACAATTGAGTTTGGATCCTTCGTGTTCAAACTTTTAGCGAAATCTAATGAAATAATTATGTTACTCCGATTTTGCTACTTTCTTCTGTCGGTAGCTTTTTAGGCGAATTTTTTGGTGAGGAAGATTGTTTGATTTTTTTGCGCAGTTTATTTTAGAAAAATATTTACTTGACTTTACTCACTGAAACTGTTCACAAGTAAAATAAAACAAGTCCTAATCACTAATACCTTACGAATGACACTTAAATCATTGGTTTCCGTAGAGGTTGAGCAACAGAGAGGTGTATTTCAGCCTTTATAGTAGGCTTATAGTATAATTGGAAACAAATTACTAAAAGCACTTTACTACTAACCAGTGCTAGTTTGCAAACAACTTGAAAGTTGCTCTAACTTGGTCACAGGCACTCGTTTACTCGAATTTAGAGCTTAGGTACACTCGAAGTTGCTAAGTTATTATTAAAGGCTATTCTGCAGTTGGCAACAGTCATTAAGTACAATATCTTCACCCCTAGATCCCACAGGGCGCACGACAAATTGCCGATCATTCAATATAGTTGAAATTAAATTATTTCTTTGCTTTCTGTCAATTCTTACTAAATTAATTTATAGCATTATTATTCGCAGGAACATGATGGAACTGATCTGATATTATAGTATGACCTAGACCCAGGACCATGTAATAAGAAGCGATTCTGTCGTCTAGAACTCGTTTCAAAGTGATCGTTGAAAATTATATATGTATTTATATGTAAAAGTAAATTATTTTTTAAAATTTTATCCCAAAATTTGTAATTAATCAAAAAGCAGTATTTATGTTGAATAATTAACGATGTCGGTTGTGAGATAAAAATAAT
>CM040182.1:44290105-44387605 GCA_022606455.1 Callitettix versicolor
CCCGCATTATAAAGTAGGCAATAAAATTTATAGTCGATTTTAAAAATCAGAATACGTTCATTTCAATTTAATGTATTTCTATATACGAGTACAATGTTATACGATTTATGGTTTTCGGATAAGAAATATAGTTTTTGAAATGCGACACTGTAGAACAGGCGACATACAAGTGACCTTGAGAGAAGCACGGGTTCCTAAATGTGTTTCTGCAACTCTTAACATCTGACCCAGCGATTTGTTAATTGTCACTGTAAATACTAACTTCAATAGAACTGCAATCTTTCAAATTGAAAAGGCAGGTTTTTTGGACTTATCGGGATACACTTATTGGATTTTAAAAAAATATCCAAAATAAAATCATTGCAATTGTAAGCTTATAAACAATTGTTTTATAATGAAATAATAACAGGGATTAAGATTTTTAAAACGGTAATTCATCTATGACCATCTCTGGTACGTAAACCATGTTCAATCCAAATTTCTTCTCAATCGATACAGTAGTTAATGCGTGATTAAATGAAAACAAACAAACACACAAAAACACACACACAAATTTCAGATTTATTATATGGTGTTAAGACGTACAGTACAAAGTATTATCAAAACGTCACCGTTGTACAGTTAACACATATTACAAAACTAAATACTAAACTATTAATTTGGTCTGGTTAAGTAGTATAATGGCGTTTAAAATAATTAAAATATTTATTATTCACACATTCAAATATATAATATGCGTATAAAACGTCATTTTCATATAGTTATCACTTGTTATAAAGCTTAAACTAAATAATTAATTAGGTCTGGATAAGTAGTATAATGGCGTTTAAAATAATTAATAAAAGTATACCAATAATACTTACTATAAATATATAACAACAGTATAAAACGTCACTATTTTACAGTTTTCTCATACCAAGAAACTTACACTAAATAAATATGTTGGACTGAGTAAGTAGTATAAAGGCGTTTTTTGTAAAAGGGAATAGGCATTAAAGGCATTGTAAAATGGAATGTTCATTTCAGATACTTTAGTCATGTACAGATCAAATTTCATCTCAATTGGTCCAGTAGTTAAAGCGTGACTTAATAACAAACAAGCAAACACACAAACTTTCAGAATCTAGTATGATTACGGTTAACATCAATTAGTATGAAATAAATTGTTTACATTACCAACAAATTATTTTTACAATAAGTAATATGAACTTTTTGCGTAGAAGTTAACAAAGCATGTAATTAATTTCTCATTGTCTTTTTTTTCGTCTCCAAATTATTTCTATATAAAAACAGTGTATTTAAATATCTAAAGAAATATAGCCTATTTGTTAAGGTTATTAAAAAAATATATCAATTAAAAGAAACAGTCAAGGAATAATAAGTAAATAGAAAATTAAAGCGTGTACCTCTTCCTTGCGTATCCTGTATGATAAATATATAGTCTTTAACTTTTATTTTTTAACTGAATTTCTACAGTAAGTGAATTAGCATTACAGGCGCAGGTTAGGCAACACGGTAAAAAAAATGAAATGAAAACTCTCGCAAGGCTAACTCATAAAGTTTGCATTAAGATAGAACGGTATCTTGGTCGTTATTAATTTCTTTTATGTTATTACACTTACAATAATTATTACATTAAATTTTGGAAAGGCTTGCCCTTAAACAGTGAGCCTCAGAAAATATCATTATTAATATAGTTACGATATGTTGGGAATATGTCAATTAATTAGATTATAATACTATTTATACACAGGCAATATTGGTTTAAAAGTACGATAACATTAATTGTGGCGTATAAAATGAACTAGATAATGCGGAATTCTGAAACTGTATATATTTACTTTTTATTAAAAATCAATTTTCGTAAAAGAACATTTTCAATTGAAAAGTTCACTTTTAGTAAAAGTGAATAAACATTTTTAAAGACATGATGTCCACGTTTAAACGAAAGACGTCTTTTAAGAGTCATTCTGTAACGTATTTGTTCGTTTTTATTAAGGAATAGTTGATTAGTATTTCAAGAAACAGTAGTACTCGCAGTATACTAGCAAATAATATACGGAGCGCTACGCCATTGTTCTCTTAAATTTTCTGTAAATTTGAACGGTAATCGTAACATTTTCGAAAACATTTACTGAACTAACTTTATTAGTAATTTTATGCTCTTGCTCCATGTTAAGGTTAAAATTATGACAGTTTTTGCTACTCAGCCGGTAATACAGGAAATAACCAGAAACAACACTATCAACGTTGAATAAAATCCTGTCATTTTTTTAAACTTTAGTGAGAAGAAATAATCTTACACATAGGTTTTTACACTTTGACAGATGGTACCTCTGTGTCAAATTTCAAAATGTTTGGAAAATCTGATTTATTAAAATTACGTACTATGATCATTGATAAATCAAAAGCCGCTATCTACGTAATAGAAGAATTTAATAATTGACAGAGAACTAGGTAAAAAGTGACAAAATTATGGATCTAATCACATCTGACAGAAAAAGTTTAGTCTATTCCATGATAATATGAAAACAAAGTACAAAGGATTATTGCCAAATAAAAGAGTGAGGTATATTTTAACCGTTGTCGACAAAAGATTGAATCAGTTTTTTTCAAATAATTACGTGATTGAAGCGATAGTTCAATAACATTTTTAATAATCATTCATTTATTTGAAAAAAACTGTTTTACTATTATATTCCGCACTAAATTGTTAATAAATCAGCATATTTAAGTTTTCTTATTCCATTAGAAATACAAAAATGAACCCTCAGAACATTTCATTTCCGTATTTAAAAAGGAAATTAAAAAAATAAAGAAATAAATTTTGCATCTCTGATTGCAATGGTTGAATAAAATTAAGATAAAAGTTATGTATTTTTTAATGAATTGGAATCACCGTTAATTTGGATTTTTGATTTTTTTTTGGATTTTGGTGAAACACGAACTTGTTCGAGGTGTCACTGAAAGCGATTTTCGTCACAAGTTTGAAATAAGTAAAAGAAATTAATAATATAAAACTATCAGATAAAATTAAAAATGTAAAATTTTAATTTTTACAGATTTATAATTGTTTATGATTTATAGCGAAAAAGTGTAGTTTAGAAATATGAGATTTGTTCAAAGATTTGAAATTTTCTGCTATTCTAAACCGTTGAAAGGGTATGGATGAGGACTTAAAGAATATTTTTATAGGTATTACTTAAGTCGATTTTGATACAAAGCTTTAATGAAATATAACTAAATTTCAAACAAGAAAGTGTCTCACACACACACACACACATACGCGCGTGCATACATACATTTTAACAACTTCATGTAAAGTGATCTAAAGCAGCGTTCATTTCAAGGTCACAGGTTAGTAGCGTACTAAATACAGAGATTAACGCTGATTGCAATGTGATTGCGTTAGATGATCTTTAATTGTTGTAGACAAATAAAGGTTACACGTTTACGTTTATTTTTACTATAACTATATCAACATTAAAATGTACGTATTCCAATCCTTCAAATAAGTTATTGTTTCGACATTAATCTAACTGTGGTCAGGTTTTCTTTACGTATTGTTATATTTATTGAAATGCTTGATATGCTAATTTATGTCGATTTAATTGAAACATTGAAAAAAAAATGATTTTCTATTAGATTGAACATTTTGTTTTCAATAAAATCCCTCCCTTCCAAGTCATTTTACTTCTTGAGATTTTTTAAAAATCTGTATATACGATCGTAATCGGCTATAAACGGAATTTTTAATTTTTAATGTTGAACTTATTTTAATACTTATTATGATGTTGAAATAGATTTTCAAAAAGGTGTAAGATAAAAAGATATTTTTGAAAATTTGCTTCCAACACGTCAGCGGGAAAACTTCGTGTCTATTATTTCATTTTTGTTTTGCGTGATGTTATTCATTTTTTGTTTTGTTTTTTTTAATTTACGCATGTTCCGTCAGCTGGACAACTTCATGCTGCAGTAGGCTCAATTTTTTTTGTAATTGTAAAAACGTTTTTTTAAAAGATACGTTTATTTGACTCTAATGTTCAAATTGGTTTTGATTAAACCCAAGAACGAAAAAAAAGAATATTATTTTCAAAATTGGGTTCGCAGCCAATATAAATCTTGTGTTACTGTGCGAGAGCCTGTTAGTCTGACTCGTAAACAGTGTGTCCGATCACTTTACAAATTGGCTGAAATGGTCAGGAAAATACAGTAGTGTGATATAAAATATTTAGGGGTAGTTAAGCGGTAAATTCTTAAGGATAAAAATATTGTGTTTATCTAGGGTCTTGAAAATATAAATATTACTGATACCGAATACAGTGATACCCCGATAACGGTCGACCTGGACAACGGACTAATACACAGATTGAAAATGACCTGCATAACTGTTTCCGATAAATTTCTGAACATATTATAAGAGTGTTTACATTTTGTTTAAATTACTTCTAAGCAGACGTGTAAATATAGATATAACATTGTGTTGTGCTACAGAAAGTACAAGCTGCTGAGTTAACACAAACAAGCCTTTGATTGATGTGTGTTTGGTTTTTGTAGGACAATAACGCACGATATTTCTTAGTTATCTGTTCTCAGAACGCCCACTCCTATTTTCTTTTTTGTCATCTTACCAAATTTTACTTAGTGTGTCATCAACTATTTTACTATGTTTAACTTGTTAGCCTTTTAAATTTTTAAACAGTTATAATATTATCGTGTTACGTAATTTTGACTTCTAAATTTAAAAAAAAGTTAAGCGTCTTTGTATACAAGTTTCAATTTTTTATTTAAATCCCGTTTTCATTTTTTTGTGAATATTAATTAAATTGGTCCTAAAAGCTTGTGGTAGTGGAAGTAAAAGACTATTGAATCACTTGAACACTGTTAAATAACTTGATCTTATCGAAATGATTTCACCTTGCTGAATGACGACATTATTGGATCATTTCACATTGTTAAATTACTTTGACTATTGAACTAAAAAAAGCTACAGTATAAATTAAAAAAATATACAGTATTGATTTGTCCTGTGTGTATACATCTGACGTAAATACGTTTGTATGAATTTAGTGTGAATAAAGTGTGATTTTTTTTAGTGAATTTTTTTTTTGTTTAAATAACAAATTTTTTAACATTTTAATGGTGACCTCAATTATATTTTTCTATGTAACAAATTAAAATGTTCACGCTGACTCGCACAGCAATCTATTCAGATAACAGTCTTAGTTCTGGAAGGAATTAAGAACGTTAACCGGGGTGTTTATACATAGCTACAAGGTCATTTAAGATGTTCCAAGTTTTTATATTCCCGCCGTCAATTTTGACATACTAAGCCTAAAAAATCTCAAAAAATTTATAAGCCTAGTTTTAATCAAAACAAACGGGAGTATCAGGATTTCTTTATATTATACACAGTTTGTATTTATGGATCCTAATAAAAGCTATTTTTAAGAAATTCTCCCCTTTTTTACCTCTAGAAGGTTTCTTTAAGCCGCTCGATCGTTTTTAGCGTTGGTAAAGGTAAATAGAATACGACTCTAAAGCCATTTTTATATTTTGGCATTTAAATACATTTAAAAAAACATTTAAATCGAACGCTAAGCGGTATAGTCTGCATCGTGGCAGTGCAGACGACACGAGACTCAGCTTATCCATTTTGATTATATGTACTTTATACTTGAAACAAAGCGATTTTGGACCCTCAGTACGTGTTTGAAAGCACGTGCTTCATCATTTTAAGATTATACATTATTTTCAGCATAATAAACTTTGCTTATTTCTATTGAAAATCATTTCTAATGGTAATAGAAAAAGTGTTCCATAGAGAAGACAATTTTCAAAATTTATGTGAAAGAAATTGTCTCCGAAAAAGCTCGACACTTTCTAAGATTGGATCTTACGAAATTTAAATCCAGTTTACTTGTCTCGTCAGCAATAAAATGTGTTCAGGCTTTATAAAAAGTTTCCTCGGAACATACTGTCCAACCCTAGATGTACGACTTTCATTTGAATTTAAAATTATACGTACTGTATATACGGGTACATTGACCAAAGAAATAAAATGGTCTTTAAAACCACCGATAATCGAGGTTTCTGTTTCGCTGACGAAATAAACGCGATTTCTAAAAAGTAACAAAATTTTGAACATTTCTGTATTTCAAATGACATTTTTAAAGTTAAAATGCTATTACTTTATTTCTGATGTGTTACTTTATTCCCGTATTTATTTATCTATTTTAATTTACGTATGTTCTGGTAGCTGGACAACTAATGCTTCAATTAAGCTCTATTATTTCTTTAAGCTACAAAAACTTTCTTTTTAAATATAATTTTCTGAATGTACTACTCAAAATCTGTTTTAATTAAACACAAGAGCGAGAAGAAAAGAGTATTTTTTGAGGTTCTTTGGCGAAGACAATAAATCTTGTATTATTGTGAGCTTGTTAGTAGTCTACCTGCCTGTCTGTTTGTCGGTATCGCACATTTTACTCTCAAACAATGTGACTGATCACTATACAAACTGGCAAAAATGGTCTTAATAGCGATCCGAATACACAGACTGTATTTGAATGTATGAAAATAGAAATACTTCTTCCAAAACTGTAGTAAACAACAACTAAAAACTAAGGATTATAATAATACAAATATGCTAAACTTGTTTAAATATTCGTTTAAAAATTGATTTATTCGTTTATTAATTTCATAAATTAAAGTTGTATTTAATGAAAAACTGAAAACAAATTTAAAATCGTTGATTATATTTCGCAAAGTATAGCCTAAGCTGAAAGTGATAGGCTCGGCCTACCTTGATCGTCTGTCATGGGGGTAACGAGGCAAGGCAGATGTGCAGCCTTTAATTATTCCCAGGTCGCTATTGATCACTTAGGCCAGATCTTACATCCACTGTTCTGGACCTTGATCCAGTAGGCCTACTTGCTACAATGCGAGTGAATTAAGTAACTTTAACTATGCTAAATCACTTGAATACTGTTTAAAAAGCTTGAACACTGATAAATCATTTGAACACTACTAAATGTCTTGAACACTGTTAAATCACATGAACACTGTTAAATAACTTGATCTTTTCTGAATGATTTTTAACTTGCTGAATTGACTTGACATTATTGGATCATTTCACATCGTTAAATTACTTGAACACTGTCAAATAACTTGATCTTATCGAAATGATTTAACCTTGCTGAATTACTTGATACTATTGCATAATTTCACATTGTTAAATTACTTGACTACTGAATCACTTGAACAATTGATTTTGATTACAATTATTAATATATTACTTGAGTTATCTATTTTGTTTTAAGTTTTTAAATGACTTGAGCTAAGCGACTTTGACACTACTAAATTACTTAAACATTGCGAAATGATGTTTTTACATTTTTTCATAGGTTTATCATTAGAACACTGTTTATGTACCCGTTTGCGTATATGTCTAAGAACATCCACTAGTTTCGATCAAATTTGACACGCAAGTATTTTTTATACATAAAGTGGGATCATTTGTTTATGTCTTAAAACAAATTCTTTAAACCCTTTTTAAATAAAATAATCACTTATAATTGGATTTACAGAAAATGTCCTTTAATGATTTTGATAAAATTTTGTTTAAATATATATTTTAAAAAAATTGTTTGTTATTCACATCGCCGAAAAAACCGGTTTAGGATTTATCAGAAATAAAATATAAAATCGGTCTAGCTAAAGAAAATTGATTCATTAGATTTTGGTCATATTTTGTTTATTTATGAAAATACAAAACTGAAGTTTATTTCAAATTTTTATGGTTCTTTTACCAACCATGGTTTCGAGTAAACCAAAAAGGAAAAAAATAATGCAGACCGGCTTTGGTTTTTTTTGATATTTGCTTTATGCTGAACAGTCAATTTTTTTATTTAACTTTTGTGAATCGAATTGTGCGTCTGATTATACGACCAGATGCTTAACAAAATGTGTTGTAATGATTTTCAGAAATCACACCGGTTTTTAAATTTTTTTAGACATTCCAGAACACAATTTTATGAATAGTAATTGAATGTGAGATAGATATATTAATGCTTTTGCAGCAATCATTAACTTATTTGTTTTACAATATGTTAAATCTTTACGAGTTTTATAAATAGGCCTACTAAAAGATGGACAATGCGTTACTTTATACAAGAAATATAAAATGTGAGTAGTATTATTTCAAAGGACATGAGACCACGCAGTGTAGGCCTACTGCGCTGTGACGCTATCGTTACCATTCCCGCCAATTTAACAGGTAACTGAAAACAAAATGTGTCTGAAACGAATTTGTTTGTACTTTTGGACTCATTTTCTAAGAGGTAAAATTGTGATAATACTACAATATATTTTAATATTCATACAGATATTTTGGGAACTTTATTAAAACTTATATAAATTAAAAAAAACTGTTAACAAAAAGCAATAAATAAAAAAGCGTGTACTTATTACTGGGATATCCCGCATTAAAAACGTAGGCTACAAATTTTATTTTCCGACTGGATTTTGACTGTTAAACATGTATTGTAACCTCTCGCTGGGCTATCTTAAAATGTACATCAGGGGGCATTCAGATGTACTGGAACTGTTAGGCTACTTTCACACTACAGGAATCAGTTGTAAGCAGCAAGCTATAAGCAACCAGTCTTTTACAACCAGTTGCGTGTTTTGTTTTCACATTATGTCGATCGACTTCACATTATTAATCGACTGGCAGTACGTGATTTCTTCCGAGGAAGATGATATTTTGATGTCTTGGTTTTATTTAAAAAGGAAAAAAAAGAAAGGCGCTATTGGGTTCATCCATATTTTGCGTCATACAGGATAGCAATAACTTTTTGATGTACAAGTAAGGCACGAAATTTCAAGCTTATAGGCAATAACAAAGTATAATTTTTAATAAACTACATAAAAATATTTCAACTGTCTTAATTTTTATTTTATTTTAATGATAAATTACTTCATGTGTACAAGTACAGTGTTATTACTGGAAAAAATTATACAGATGCAGTATTACAAAATTTTGCAGTTTCCATTGTCATTCTTCTGACACACTTCAAATTTCGTGTCGCTACCTGTCAATTTTATTCATCATTAATCTCCTTTGCTACCATTTCCCAAGTTGAATCAACCACATCTCTCTTGCTGTAATTACTTATTTTAAAATTGTATAACAGAATATTTCTCGACTTGTTACACTAGGTTTAAACTATAGTCTTCGTATTTGAAAGCCATTTTAAGAACAAAACAATTTTAATTTCAAATAATGACTACAATTTTTATGAATGAATTACTAAACGCATTCAAGAAGTTGCGCGACTGAATCACACGCGACCGGGCAGCTGGATTATGTGCGACTAGTTTCATAAGATCAGTCGGTTGCATCTGTTGCGTTGCAGTAGTCTGTATGTTTCTGTTTATTTTTATGAGTCACGACTGATGCAACTAGTTGCGTCGGTTGTTGACAACTCGTTGTTTGCAACTGGTTGATGCAATGTAAAGGCAGCCTTACTAAGCAACTATTAATTTCTTTTTTTAATAGTTTACCACTTTTCTTATAACAAGGATTTTTTAAAAAGATTTCCCTTATCAGGTAAGGCGCAGAAACATTTTTTTTTTTTTGTTTAACGTCCGACGACACTTGGACTAATGCAGACGATGGGATGATTTATAGTGTATGAAAATGCCAAACCCTGGCCGGGAATCGAACCCGGCTCCTCGGAGTGAAAGCTCAGTACGCTATCAACTAGGCCACCGAGGCGGCAGCCGCAGAAACAATATTTATTACAATAGTTCAGAAGAACGCAGTAAATATGATTTGATTCATTAATATTTATAAACAGTCGATATTACTTTAAAACTAAAATAAGATAAATTGCATTTTAAATCGTTGACCAGATTTGGCTGAGGACTTGAAGAATTTATCAAAGGTATTACCAAAGTCGATTTTTGTGCGAAACTTGAATCAAATAGAACAAAAATTTCAAACCAAAATTTGGAGAGTGCTAAAACACCACACACACACACACACACACACACACACACACACACACACACACACACACACACACACACACACACACACACACACACACACACACACACACACACACATACACTTTCTTTAAAAAGCAAATTAAATCAGACAGTAGTGACAGTTTATTTTAAACTAGCTATGCAAATTTAAATGCTTTTTATGACAGTGAAATTACATCATCAACATTTAAAACGAAATCATTGCTGGATATTCGATTTTAGGAAATGAACGAGACAGCTGCGTGCCTTTATTTTATGCAATTGGAAACCACATTTTCGTGGATGTTATCAGTCCTGTTTCAGATAAAACATAGATTTGTTTGCACCAAACATGGCACAGAGCCGAGGCTGCAGTAAATTCATTCAATCACTCCCTCCTAGGCAGCATCGCATGCACTGCCCACGCTGTGAACTTTTGCCCACTCAAATACTAATTAAATGAATTTCAATTTATATATTTCTTTTGAACTACGCGGAAAACATAAGGGAAATTAAATATACAAGAGGCCAACAGAAAAACGCATGTTTCTTATATGTAACTTCCTTTTAATTTTTCCTACACACACACACACACACACGCGCGCGCGCACATACATTTTAACAACTTCATGTAAAGTGATCTAAAGCAACGTTCATTTCAAGGTCACAGGTTAGTAGCATATATATATATATATACACACACACACACACACACGAGCTTAGCTTGTATATATGCGTGTCGTAGGTGTGCTTCGACGTCATGAGGTGTCGGAGATGTGGGTTGACATCACGGTGGCTACGTAATTCGTCATGGAACAGCCCCGGCCCGTCGTTTACTTAAAAGGTACATTCCCAGCCCGTTGTCATGGTACTTGCCCGGTCCGTCGCCTGGCCAGCGCGTTGGTGCGTGCCCCGCCCGCCGTTGTCGCCATCGTGTTATGTGCCTAGCCCCCGGGTTGGTTATGGTACGTACCCAACTCGTCGCCATCATGTTACCTGTCTAGCCTCTTTCTAGTGCCATCATGTACTTTGTCAATCCTTTGGTGGTACGTGCCCAGCCCGTTGCCATTACGTACAATGCACAGCCATTTCCGCCATCATGTTACGTACCTAACCCGTCGCCATCATGTTTGCTGCTTAGCCATTGGTGTCATCATCATTGTACGAGCCCTATCAGTGGTCGCAACATGCGCAGCAATCATGGTACGCGCCCAGCCCGTTTCCTAGCGCCATCTTGTACCCCACCCGGCCTTGTTACTGGCATCGTGGTGCTATCATCGTAAGTGCCCAGCCCCGTGGCCATAACGTACCGTACCCGGCAATTAGTATCATCATCATGGTAGTATCCAGCTCGTTTGCGAATGCTATCGTGTACACTGTTCGGCATTTGGTGCCATCATGGTTCGAACCCGACCTGTCGTTACCACCTGCTCAGCAATCGTGGTACGTGTCCAGACCGTCGACATCGTGTTGTAACCTGCTCAGCCCTCGGTGCCATCACAGTACGTATACAGCCCGTCGCCATCATGTACCTTGCCTAGCATCTGGTGCCATCATGGTACGTACTCAGCTCTAGGTGACATTAAACTATGTACCCAGCCCGTCGCCATCATGTACCCTTCCCAGCCATTTTCCATTATGGTACGTACCCAACCCATCGCCCATTTTGCCATTATAATACGTACATAACCCGTCGCCATCGTGTACCCTGCCCAGCTTTCGTTCCATCATGGCAAGGGCTCAGCCCTAGGTGACATTATAGTATGTACTCAGCCCGTCGCCATCATGTACTCTTCCCAGCCATTTTAACCATTATGGTACGTACCCAACCCGTCGCAATCGTGTATCCTGCCCAGCTTTGGCTCCATCATGGCAATGGCTCAGTCCGTCGTTGCCACATGCCCACCACTACCACCACCACTTGGTGCCATTATAGTAGGTGCCTAACCCTGTCGCCATCCTGTATCCTCCTATTCAACCTTTGGTGCAATTATAATACGTACGCAATCCGTTTCCGAACGCCATCATGTACCCATCCCAGATCTTAGTGTCGTCGTGAATGTGAATATATATATATATATATATATATATATATATATATATATATATATAGACTATATATTGACAAAAAACAAAAATAGATTTTAAAAATATCTTCAACGAAATGGCGGTCGTTTGATATCATAAACAACCATAACTTATTTCCGTGACACTTTTTTTGTAAATTAAAATTCTGTAGAAAACAAAACATGAATTTTGACCGTGATCGATCGAGGTTGATATGTAATGGTAATGGTAATGTGAATGTAATATGACAGTTTATTACGCAAATTTATTACGATTTGATTAAAACCAAATACAAAAAAAAAAATCGATTTTAGTGTTAGTTAGAGGAAGAAAAAAGACCAAAATATCGGCCATATCAAAAAAATATGATATTTTGAAAACGGTTGAACTAGATTTGCCGAAAAACCATCTTCTTCTTCCTATATATATATATATATATATATATATATTCTTTTTGGGATACAGCCTGACGCGTAGTGTTACTACACGAGGCTGTGAACCGTGTGTTGTTAACTGAGTAGGTTAACAACATATCATTTTTTTTGGATACAGCCTGTGTAGTACCCGGCCCAAGCGTCGTTACGCTATGCGCGTGTGGGTGTTCTTTTTGTGTATTTTGTTACCGCGTATGAGCTCTCTCGTGTACTTTGCGCCGTGTGTTTTGTACAATGCCCCCATGCCACGTACGTTGTACCATACACAGACTCAGTTCATATAGTGTACTCAAAGGCTGTTTACTTGAACCGTGTGTCGTTAACTGAGTAGCTTAACCTCTACCATTTTTAAATAGGATTGGCTGAAATATGCCTCCCCAGTACCGAGTATGGATTAAATCTATACTCCGTTTACTAATTACCGAGTACTGACTCTCTCCATACCGTCTAATACTCAGTATGGACTAATACCGCGTACTTAGTACCGTGTATGGACCTACCTACTTATTAAGTCTGTACCGATATGTGTAGATGGTATGTCGGTGCACAGTTATGTACCGTTATATAGCAAAAAGGGGACATTCGATATCCTAGTTAAAATTTCTAAGGTTAATTAATATAACGTCAATATTACCAAACGAACACATTGCAATGCAATTTCTCTATCTATCAAAAATTTATGAAAACATAAAAAATTATCTTAATAGTTTTGAAATTTAGACACTATTTTAGATCACAATTATGTATACAGAGAGTGGCTAAAAAGTAATAGAATTATTTTTTCTAAATAAAATCAGCGATTGCGTCAAGGTTAAACGCTAATTGCCGAGTCCCGTGATATCCACTAAACTCATGCCTTCGTTCTTACTCAGTTGCATATCTGCTGTCTGTCAGAAAATATCCAGATTTTAAAAGAGGAACGCATTAATGTGAAATTAATTAATTGGGAAATCACATATTATTTTATGAAAACAAGAATGCTGTGATTAATGTTTATATCACGCATTCAGATTTTTTTAAATTGGCTTAAACGGTTCAAAGAAGCGCGAGACGGTCCAAAACTACCTACGACGACAGCGATGGACGAGAACATTGCAAAAACCAGCAATTTAATCTGAAAAGACTTTCGGTTGAGCATTCACACTACCGTGGAGATCTCGGAATCGAAAAAGAATCACTTCGGTAGATTTTGCATGAAAAGTTTAACATGATAAAAGTCTGTTAAAAAATGTTACTAAAAAATCTCGTTTGAACAGGACTCTAGAATGAACATTTGTGCAAAAAAGAGTTACAGTGTTATTACCGAGATGATTATTGAGTGTCTTTAATGATGCAAAGTTAGGATCAATGGTAGAGGTGTTGGTGCAGATGTCAGCTGTTCTACATTCCCGAGTCAAGTATTGTTGAAGAATGAGTCGACTACGAAGGCAAAGTCGTTACACTTTACGACGATTAACACTTAACTTATTCGTTATTCTTACTGAATAAACTAATTTAATTAATAAGAAATTATATGAATTCACACTAGCAACTTTTGTACGGCGTTAGAATTCGACGAACGCTTTTGTAAATTTACAAAAGAACGATATACAAAGACTATTGTAACAATTATTAAATAGACTCCACTTATTACTTTAATAGTAAAGCAAAACTTGCTTGGTTATACTGCTTTACACTGATCTGTGACTAGGCCCTACAACTTATAACATAAAGAAAGATTAAGCGTGAAGCGACGTCGATTATCTGTAAAAAAAATGTAAGGATTTATAACTTCGCGGCCCCGTCCATTCATTTTTACACAGTATTTAACTTTGCATAAGTCATTTGCAATATGGCGGTACATTACATAACCGGCATCGCCATATTGCAAATGACTAATTCAATTAAACTCAACATTATTTGATTTAGCCTAACGCACATTTTAAATTAATAGTGAACGTTTTAGTAAATAACTGTTCATTTACGGTTCACACCTCTAGCGTATAAACGGTAAGTCGTTCATTATATAATCGGCGACAGCATCCTCTTATCTAGTGAGGGGCTAAGGTCCGAAATGTCCCCAACTCACGCAATCAAGCACGCTCACACACCGCAGGCGCGCATCGATGGCAGCATCCTCTTATCTCGCGCTAGGGTCTAAAATGTCCCCAACTCCGGTATTCACGCACGCGCACACACCGCAGGCGCGCATCGATGACAGCATCCTCTTATCTCGGGTCAGAGCTTAAAATATCCCCAACTCCGGCATTCACGCAGTGGATTATGACGGGTCAGAGCCCGAAATGTCCCCAACTCCGTCATTCATTGTATATGCAATTATATCATACTTATAATATACGTAGCCCTTATCTTTGTTTACATTGTTAGATTTAACGCATACCTTTGTTTACATTATTAGGTTGCATTTTGTTTACATTGGTAGATTGGCGCCTATCTTTGTTTACATTTGTTATAAAATGACCTTTGTTTACATTGTTTTTTTACATTTGTAGATTGTAGCCCATGTTTGATTACATTCCTTATGAAGTGATCTTTGCCTGTCGGACCATCCTCCGGTTCACGCTACTTATATATATATATATATATATATATATATATATATATATATATATATATATATATATATATATATGACCAGCGATCATTTAAAGTCTTGCTTCTGTGTGTTACTATGATAGCAGCTCGAATGTCTCACTTTCCAATGAAAATTCGCTAATGATCACTCACTAATGATGTGTACAAAATACAGAGTAATATTAGATAAAAAACAATGGAATAAATTCTGAATACTTTTATAGCTCTTGTAAGTTTTAAAAATCAAATTAATAATGTATTAAATAAAAAGTAGCTATCTGATTTCTGTCAATTTCAAGAGAAAACAGCTTTATCAAGGTGTAAACTTCAATGTATCCGTAATAGATTCCCCATTCAGTACGTGAAACGGGTGAACGAAAATGGAAATATAATTTTTTTCAAATAAATTTAAAATGAACTTTTCAAGAGTTAAAATAAATGATGAAAAACACTAAACACATATTCTTACATTCAATTATTTCCTCTAAACATCCGAGAATTTCCCTAGAAAATCTGCTACTTTTTTTTAAGACATAAAGATTTTACCACATTTTAAAGAAGAAAAAACCCCGATAAATTTTTCCTCAATTTACTACAGAACTGTAACTGTCTATCGCTATTTTTAAGCAATATTTTTTATATTATTATTTTTTTTATTATTGCAATAATTATTTTTAAGCAAGCAGTAACTTTTTACAATGACTTAAATTATAAGTATTCAATTATTAAGCTATTATTAAATTTAAGCAAAATCTGTTAAACCGATTATCTGAAATACTGCAGATTTTCTGCATTTTCGACTGTTACTGAACAGGATTTCTCAAAGCAATAGTGGCCCATGATTTCTTGGCATACTCAATCTTGTTCTGTAGTGAGCCGATTGAAAAAAAAACTGATTTCTTAAACATTTTTTACCAAAATAACCTACAAACGTCTTATTACGAAAAATTAAAAAATGATCAAAAATACATAATTTTGAACTTCACTAGTGAAATTAGTTTATTTTTCCAACACACACACCACATACAACACAAAATATTCAATTAAAAACCACTTTTTTGAAATCAGGGAGGCAGTTCAAAATATCTCAAGATCGATTTTTTCACCATCACAATACTTTCTCTGTACTTCGTATAATGAAAAACTAAATACGCGTAAAAAGAGAAATTTCTGAATACCTGTTTAGAATATCTGTATAAGTCTCTTTAAATCTAAAAATACATTTCATTACATTAAATTGTAAATAACCATAAAAGAATGTATTAAGATAAGAGTCCAAGAAAGCGATATTTCATACAACAGCCTGGGCTATTTATACCTCTTTGGAAATTTCGTTTTCCTTATTCATCAATATCGAATATCTTCCTGAAATGTTGTGACGGATAAATGATTGATTTTGTTGTGAAGGAAAGCAAAAGATAACTAAAAAGTTATTTCATGAAATTCTCTGATATACTCGAAGAGAAACGCAACGCGCTGTGTGCCCGTGTGTGAATGTGTTGCGCGCGTGTGCGTGTATGCGTGCGTTTGTGCGTTCGCGAGCGTTGTGTGACCAAGTGCTCACAGTACTGGTCCGATTTGATTAAAACTTAGCAGAAAAATCGGTTTCAGCAATAGCTTGGGTAAGTTCGTTACCCAGCAAAATACGTTCAGCAGTTTCAAAATTACGGCTAATTTAAATTCAAAAAAACTATAAATTTTGCCCTAATCTATTTCTATGAACGTAATGAGGTAAAGATCTGCTAGTAGGGCTCATTTTCGTATGTACAATGTAATTTTTAAAGTTCAATGTGTTAATTTATGTTGGTATTATTTACCGATTAAAGTATAACTTAGTAAATATTACAGTTGTAAATGTTTTCATTTCATAAAACTAATATAGTGAAGCACGAATATTCAACTAGTTTTATAATACAGGAAATTAAAAAAAACCTATTTTAAATTCCAAAAAATCTTCACGGTCCATTTAGAAAAGACTGATAATTTATTTGGAGTAATCAGAATAACTTGAGATGAGAGTCTCAATTAATTAGTGAAGTGGGATCAGCAATAATCTTCAGGATGTCTCTAACAGTTTTGGAATTTTGTCAAATCTATAAAAAGTTGTAGATCATTACTGAAAATAATTTTGTGTGGGGTGGTGATAAATGTACCGTCAACTTGTCTAAACTGGAACATTGGCAACATTTTGGCTGTGCGTAGCTTAGGTCTAAAACATTGAAATTTTCGTTGCATGGTAGAACATTTTTTATGGACCATAGGCAAAAAAAGAACTTCTAACGCGTGTCCGTCTGTCGGTAAAGCAACTCTTACTCTTAAAAGACTTGACCGAACACTATAAAGTTTTGCGGGAATGGTCTTTGTAGTGGCACAAAAACAGAAAAAATGTAGATGACTGTGAAAATATTTAGTGGTAAGAAATAATATTTAAAGATGAACATTTGCTTATTTATGTATCCAATGTGGTTATCATTTGAAATTAGAAGTGATACTGATTCCGAATATATATATATATATATATATATATATATATATATATATATATATATATATATATATATATATAAAGAGTTTATATAAATCCTCTTCTAAATTTCATGTTTTCGTGTTCCCCCATGTCTAGTTTTGACACGTTAGGCTAGAAAAAATGTTAAAAAATTTATAAATCTAGTTCGGATCATAACGATAAACCAGTATTTAGGATTTTTGCTATTATAGCCACATATTTTTGTATTTATGAATCCCGACTGAAGCAATTTTTGAAAAAAAATCACCAAAAATGATAGAAGTTGTAAAACTTCACTCGTCCTTTCACAGTGTGGGTAAATAGAATAAACTTGGGCAATGTAGTTCATATTTGAAACAAGGCGCCTACGCATAAATGAAAGCATATGCGGGCCATTTTATTTATTTATTGTTTTCAACCACACACAAATAATAACGGGAAGCAGTTGTCTCGTAGTCGGGATGGAAGCAAACTTTTAAAAATTATTCATTATTTTAGAAAATTATTTAAGTTGCTCTTTGACATTTTCGTATGTGAAAACATACTATTTTGTGTCACGTTCTAGAGTTTGTCAGTATGTGTGTTCGAATTGAATTTTGTATCTTTTGTATTTTGATATAAATGCACCAAATTTCACATGAAGGTTGTTTAGGTTCCAAGGGAAATACTATGAGTGGTCGACTTATAACCCCACTTACAAATTGCTATTTTTTTCTATTTATTGACATCATCATTAAAACAATAGATGTTTTTTCGCGATCCTTAATGATGTTGATGATCTTCACAAACTATAAAATTTCCCGCTATTCCCTATCCTTCCAAAACTTCACCTTATCTTTTCATTTTTAATTTTGTTGATAATTAAGAATGTAACTTTCGTAGAATATTGTAAGTTTCAAATTTATTACCTTGAAGTCTGTCGCTATCATTTTAGAATGCCTCCAAAAAAAGAAAAATTTCTAGTACAGTGTTTTGTAATTTTAATAAAATGTATCGTTATTTAAAAGTAAAATGAAAATAACTAAGTTTAATGTGATGTACAATTGATGTTTTTTACGTAATTGTCATATTAAATGTTACCATTTAACTTTATGAAATTTTGTTTGCGTTCCAAGTAAAAATAATATGGGGTGGTCGACCAATGACCCCACTTCCAAATTGCAATTTTTTTCCATTTAGTGACACCAAAATGAAACAAGATATTTGTTCGCAATCTGTAGTAATGTTGTTGATAAACATCAAGGTACTAGTAGTATTTACCTTGTAAAGACAAGGTATAATATTTTTCCTAGAGACCCTTGACTTCTAAACTCTCCCTTACCCCTTCATTTCTAATTTTGTTGAAATTTCATCAAAAATGATTTAAGAATAAAGCTTTTTTAAAATACTTGAAGTTTCATATTTATTCCTTTGAAGTTTGTCTCTATCATTTTAGAATGCCTTACAAAAAACCGTATCAGTACAAAGTTTTTTAATTTTAATACAATTTAAATTGTTACATAAATGTGAGATAAAAATAATTAAATTTAAGGATATGGTAAATTTTTGCATTTACATAATTATAATATTAAATATATTACCAATTGAGTTCATGAAATTTTGTTGGTTCCGAGATAAAATACTTAAAAAGGTGATCGTCTCATAACCCCACTTCCAAATCGCTAATTTTTCTATTTAGTGATATCGAAACAAAAAGAGAGGTTCGCGATGTATGCCAATGTTGTTGATTTTCACAAGGTATAAAATTTCCCTCTAGATTTTCAAACTCCCTCTTACCTATAACTTTTAACTTTGTTGAAATTTGATGAAAAATTAATGTAGAATGTAGCTTTTTTTAGAATATGGTAAATTTCAAATGCATTCCCTTGTAGTTCGTCATTTCATTTCAGAATACCTCCAAAAAGCCTAATCACTACAAAGTTTTGTAATATTAATAAAACGTAAATCTTTATTTGAATCTAAAATGAAAATAATTATATTGAAGGTGATGGGAAATTTGTGAATTTAATGTAATTATCACTTAGGTTTGACATTTTGGAAAAAATCGTTACACACCAGAATTTATTTAACCTTTTAAAAATGACAGTTATTCCAATCCAACAATCATAACTTGTTAGGTAATAAGCTCTAAAACCTACATCAATTTTCTTTTTAATTCTATTAAAAGTTCGAAAATAAATCAAACAGCGTTCACAACGATTCATTTTTGTGTTATTAATGTAACTTGTAAATTTAAAATACTAATTTATGCGGATTTTAATGCTCATGATTATTATGAAAGGAGATTTTTAAAATAGCGTTGGTTAAATTATTGTTTTTGCTAAGTTTGGAAAATCTTCTTAAGGTTTTTCAAAGTAAAAGCTTGTGTTGCGATTGCATAGTATTATTTGAAAAATGTGCTATTTGGAGTAGCCATTTTGTAAGCCATACACGTAACCTTGAAACAAGCGCTGATCTTAACACTGTAAAGTACTTTTTGGCGTTAAAAAATATTTCTACAGTTAATTTTTATAAATTCCATGTACTTTGTTAATTTAACATACTAATTATCGTATATGTATTTTAAAACATATGTTTTACAACGTGATTAATATCGAAAAAAAGATTTTCAAAGACGATAAGATAAGAAAATATTGCAACTTACATAAGCGAGACAGTTTTTTTTGTTTTTGATAAAACTACTATTATGTAAAACTATACTATTACGTTGATCAAACTACGTAGATTAGAATTATTATTGTTGAAAAGCTGATTTTCAGAGAGAAAATTAGAAAATATGCTATCTGTTCCCTTCGTACTTCAACGTTATTTACGTTTCCTGTTCGCTCATATCAGACATTGTCTTTTGATTCCTTTTATAGTTATTTTCAGTTGTCAACGGCAAACTTATAATTAAGTTAGCGAAACTTGGTTTGACGTTACGCTAAGTTTCAGCGCTAAAAAAGTTTATCGTTCTTGTTTGGCCTATGTGGTAATAAATATTATTATTAAGATTTGTATTGAATCTTGTAGCGAGAAATTACACAAGCTTACTCGCATAAAAATATTTTCCCCGAAAATCTGGTTAAGACGTTACAGTGAAAAAAACAGGCAGAGCGGAAGTGACTACTTTTGGCATGCCTGACTGTATACTTTTTCACTATTATGATTTACTTATTTTTATAAAAAAAGTTAGATGTATGCAGAAAAGGACAACTTTTGAAAATTATTCACTTATTAAATTTGGCGTGTGTGTAGGTACACAACTTAAAAATTAACTGAACCTGTCACAGACTATGAATTTGAGAATCTTAAGGCTCTTAAATAATTAATCAATTATTAACCTTACTTTTGACAATTATATGCCTACTGTCTAAGTATGATAATAAATATAATATTTGTGATTCTGGCATTCAAAAATTGATATAGGCCATATACATTAAATAATTTTACTACATAAATTTAGAAAATACACATTTTAAAAATTAATGAGAAAAATAAACATAATCTCAATTGAAATGGTATTGAAGAGATTGTGCGAAATAAGCCGTTTAGAAGCAGTCACTTCCAGTATAGATATATACAAAAAAATATACATGCTGTGAGCTATGTATTACGGATTCAAGTTTGACGCGAAAGCAAATGTTTATACCTATGTTTTGTCAACCGCGACCATACAAGTTATCACTTCAAAAATACATTTTATTAATCATTAAAAAGATAAAAATAATGTGTTGTAATAATGTTGTAATAACAATGTTTGGAATGATAAAGTTCACTAGAGTCCGCTTATGGATGTGTTACAGCGTTCGGTAACAGTAGAGCGTTTCGTGAGGACAGAGCGTTCCGTGACGGCTAACTGAATTTTCCCCCGTGCAAAATATACATCCATTCCCTGTGATAAAAAGTAGTCACTTCAAAAGGAACAACAAAAATTACATACATTTCACAAAATCGGTTAGTGGGATTTTGCCCAAGTTTTGACAAGAAGATTTAAAACCCATAGGCCTATATATATCGTTAAACCAAATTAGACATAACAGAAAACAAATGAATTTTAAAAAAACTGACAACTCAGGGGTTTTTTTGGTTTTATCGATTTACTCCCGAACATTCGTTTCTTTTGTTTGAATTTATCTAACTGATTAAAATTTGAACAACATAATACGAGGTGTTAGACTAACAGAACTGCGCAGAAGAAGAGCGCTAAATTCGTTCGGCCGACAGCTGTGTTGGCGTGCCACTCCAGCTTCTTGTAGACATATTAGACTGACGTGACAACGTGACTTCGTTTAGATAACATTTGCTTTTGTTTTGCTTTGCCGAATAAATTATAAGTTTTTTTATTAGAGCAAAGAATTGTCGTAAAATTTCATTAGATACTCGGAGAACCGCCATTAAGACTATTAAACAGATTTTGAAAAATTTGGCCTTTTTTAGTTCTTTCAACAGTTTCTGTAACTAATTTTTCGGGCTAAAGATACGGGTTATTTTATTTGAATATTAATGGACAAACTTTTGGGAAATATTGACCAAAATTTTTGCAGTCGTTTTTGAAAAAATCAGATTAAAGTCAGTTTTTTGCGGGTGTACTATGAGTTTTAAAAATATACTTTGCGGATATGTTAAGTTCTGAAAAGAAATCTCCTTAATAAGAGTTTAAACTGACAAAGAATTAGAAAAAAACGTAACAGAGGTAAAGATATAAAGACAACTGACAGAAAAAATTTTTAATTTATCCGATGAAAATAAGAAAACAAAGAATAAAGGAATTTGGCTAAAAACAAGTGTAAGTTGTATTGTAACTGTTAGACAGTAGACTAAATCGAGTTTTTTTAAAAATAATTACTTTATTGAAGCGAAATTATAATAAAATTTTAAAGAATCATTCACTTATTTGAAAAACTGTTTAACTATTATATTAGTTAAACAGCTGTTCAATTAAAATTAAGAGCAACAAGTAAATTAAAATAGAAGCTCATGTAATTTTGTTGAAAATAATTTTATTGTGGTTGTAAAATGGTTTTTACAGTTGAGCAAAAAGTAAGGTTGTGTGTGTGTGCGCACGCGCGCGCTCGCGCGTAAAGTTGTTGATAAAGGAAAACGCAGTGAAAAACTATAGGCTACTCGATCTTCTTATAAGGGAAGAGAAGAACTGGTTATATGCCCTTCATTAACACGTTCACGAGGACGGCCGTTTTTACATGTCATAACATTGTAGCTATGGTAATTAACACGAAATCTCAAATACAGGCGTAAATTTGTTTTCGCAAAATTGTCAAAATATGTGTCTTATTCAAACGGAAAAAAACTGTAGGGCCTATTCTATATATTTTAGAGATTACGACGCCAATTTGTAAACCATAGCTATAATAAGCGTAGTGCGTCACTTGTGAGTCACTGTTATTGTTCCTTATTTACATAAAGTTACAAAGACTCCATAAGTATATTATTTCTTCTTTGATGTCTTAGTAAATAGATGTTTCTTAATAAATAGATGTTAACATTTTGAGTTTGTTTTCATTTTAGTTTACCAATAAAGGTCATCAAGGTAAAGGAAAAAATGAGTAGTCCAAATTATAATATTACTTAATTTAGTAGTCCAAATTATAATATTACTTAATTATATTTAAAATTAAGTGTAAAAATTAAAATGATGTTTCTACGCACTACGCAAATTCAAACAAATAACTATAAAAATAACCAACTTCAGGGTCATTCTGATCTCAAGTTTGAAACGTTTATTATGGAGCTTTTAAAATAGAAAGTGTACGTCCAAGGTTGCAAAAATGACGAGGATTTAAAGAGCGTTATCGTAGAGGAACTTCTGAAAATGCCTCAAAATTAATTTAAAAGATCTTACGAAATACTTGTTAAGCGCTGCTATGTGAGTGTCGCGTTGGATAGAGGTCTGTTTTAAGAAATTATTTCCTTACTCTTATTTAAATTTAGTTTTACTCCTTTCTATTACAACGGCCGATATATCAAAAGTCTGTTTATGTAAATAAATCATTATTTCAATAATTAAAATAATTGAAATTAATAATTATAGCTATATATTTATAACAAGGGGATGCAATAAATTGTTAAACATTACCATATATTATTTTTACAATAAAAAATATAAGTTTTTTCTAAAGTTAACAAAGGAGATACTTTGTCACGTGGGGTTGATAAAAGATACATTAGTACCAAATTTGAAAAAAATCAGTCAATGCGTTGATAAACTGCGTAGCAAACAATAACAATCAAACCAACTGCCGAACGGTCGACTTGAAACGGGGTTAAACTAGGATTTAAATGTCCAAATTCATTGCAGTGAAAAACTAAAAACAAATATACTTTTTGGCTATGCTCAGTTTTAAAAGAAAATCTCCTTAATAGGAAACATTGAAACTGACACAGAGTTAAATAAAACATAACAAGGGTAAGAATCTAAAAAGAGTCGACAAAAGAAAGTTTTGTTTATTTTATGAGAATAAAAATATAAAACAAGGAATATGACTACAGCGAAAATAAGTTATATTTTAAGCGTTGTCGACAGTAGACTAAAGCGGGTTTTTCCGAATAATTAATTGACTGAAGTGACTTTAAATCATTTTAAAAATTTTTTACTTATATTATTATATATTATATTATATATCATACGGCTTTTAAAATTAGAAAGTTTACGTCTATTTTTGCAACACTGTTGAGGATTTATGGTGTGTTATCAAAATTATTTTAAAAAAAGCTTACTTTAAAAAAAACTTTTAAAAAAGTTTTAAGATATTATTTTCTTACTTTTATTTGAATTATTTTTTTAATCCTTTCTATTACAACGGCGAATATATCGAACGTTTGTTTATATAAATATAATCATTAATTCATTATTTCAAATAATTGGAATAAATAATTATAGATATATTTATAAGAAGGAGATGAAATGAAAGGTTTAACAATACCACATATATATTTTTATAATAAAAAATGTAAAGTTTTTTCGTAAATTTAACAAAGGAGGTACTTCATATCTCATAGTCTCTTTTTTCGTCTCCATAATGTTTATATAAAATCAGTGTTTTTAAATATCGATACAAATTTATTTGGTAAGTTTATTAAAAAAATATAAATTAAAAAAACGGTTGAGGAATAGGCAGTTAACAGAATATGGAAAGCGTGTACCTCTTTCATGCATATCCTGTATTAAAAACATAGGCTTTCACTTTTTATTTTCTAACTGAATTTCGACATTAATAGTGTATTAATGTCGAAATACACAGAATAAAAAATATTGCAGGCGCAGAATAGGCAACACGCCAAACCGATGAAATGTAACTTTTGTATGGCTCACTTGCTATGTTTTTTCATTTCAATATCCGGGAACTGTTACTTGGCATATTTACCTTTTTATTTATATTTAAATCTTTCCTTTGGAAAAGCTTGCCTTTAAAAGGTGAGTCTCAGAAACAGTCATTATTAGTATAGTTAGGATGATTACCGAATAAGGCATTAAATATGATCATATTATTATTTAATAAACAGGCAATATTGTTTTAAAAGTACAATAACATAAATTGTGGCATACAGAATAAACAAAATAAAGACCATTTTTTAAATAATATATGTTCACCTTTTATTAAAAATCAAATTTCGTAAATAACATTTACAATTGAGAAGTTCACTTTCACTTTTGTTAATGGGAATAAATATTTTTAAGTAGATGATGTCTACGTTTGAACAGAGAACGTCTTTTCAGAGTCAATCTGTAATGTAGTTGTTTCGTTTAATTAAGGCATAACATAGTGGATTAGTATTTCAAAAAACAGTTGTTCTCACAGTATACTCGTAAATAATATACAGAGCGCTACGTAACTGTTATCGTTATTTTTCCCGCCAATTTGACCGGTAATCGTAACATTTTTGTGAAGTTTTACTGGACAAACTTTATTAGTAATTTTATGCAATTGCTCCACAATGGGGTAAAAATTGTGAAAGTTTTTTCTGTGCATGCAGCCGGTAATAAAGGAAATAACCAGCAACAACACTCTCATCGTTGAATCAAAGCCTGTCTGTCAATTTTAAATTTAGTAAGAGGAAGAAATCTTAATTATACTTCCTTAGACCTTCTCACAAGATAACGTTGTACCAAATTTCAAAACAATCGGACAGAGGCGGTTGATTAAATTACGTACAATCATAATCATCATCGTTAAATCATAATACGCCATCTTGAAACTAAAATAAATCGAAAAAGTGTTACACAGTCATCACGTGGGATTGATAAAAATATCTTAGTACCAAATTTGAAAACAATTGGTCAATGCGTTTGATCAAAACTGCATCGCTAACAATACAAAACAAGCCAAATCCCGAACGGTCCACTAGGATGTTGGGTCCAAAAGAAATTCATTTCTGGGAAAAACTGAAAAAAATATACTTTGTTGCTATACTCAGTTTCCAAAAGAAATTTCCTTAATAGAAGAAGTTGAAAACTGACAGAGAATTAGGTAAAAAGTAATAAAGACAACTGAAATAAAAGGTTAAATTTAATCTATGAAAATAAGAAAACCCTAAAAATCTATAAAATAAAGAAATATATGTAAACTGTAGTTTCGTTGTAACCGTTGTCGACAGTTTGTCTGCAGCGATTAAGTGATTTAACCTAATTTAAATCATTTTTTCCGCTTATTGTATTATAGGGGTTTTTAAATTATCAAGTTTACGTCCATTTTTGCAACAGTTTTTTAGGATTCATAGAGGGTTATCTAAAGGGACTACATCGAATCCCTCAAAATTACTTTAAAATCTTTAACAAATTATTTGTTAGGCGTTGCTAAGAGAGTGTAGCCTTTGATAAGTGTTTGTTTTAAGAAATTATTTTCTTACTCTTGTATGCATTTTGTTTTAATTCTTGCTGTTGCAACGGCCGATATACCAAATGTATGTGTGTAATAATATAAACATTAATTTATTAATTAAATAATTATATAAATATTAACATCAAGGGGTATACGAACGTTGTATACCTTAACAATACGTTATTTTTACAATAAATATTATGATTTTTTTTTCTAAAAGTTAACAAAAGCGTTACACCTTTTTTTTTGTCTCCAAATTATATCTCTATAAAAACAGTGTATTTAAATATCAATAGAAATATATTTGTCAGGGGTTACACTGATTAAATGTAACCTATCGCTGGCCTAACTTATAATGTGTGCATTACGATATCCGGGAACTGTTACTTGGTCGTTATTAATTGTTTTTAAATCTTAAAACATTTATATTGAATACAGTGATTTTTTGGAAAGACTTGCCTTTAAACGGTGAGCCTGAGAAACCATCATTATTAATATAGTTAGAATAAGCACCGGATAAAGCAATAATTTGTATTATAATACTATTTATACACAGGCGATATTGCTTTAATTGTGCAATAACATATATTGTGGCGTATACAACAAACAAGATAATGGCCATTCTGAAATTATACATGATCACTTTTTATAAAAAACCACTCGTAAAAGATTTGAGAAGTTCATTTTTAATAAAAGTGAGTAAACATTTTTAAAAACATGATGTCCATGTTGAAACGAAAAAAGTCTTTTAAGAGTCATTCTGTAATGTAGTTGTTTCGTTCTTATTAAAGCATTTCAAAAAACAGTAGTTCTCGCAGTATACTCTTGAATAATATACAGAGCGCTACGCAACTGCTCTCGTTACTTTTCCCGCCGATTTGATTGGTTAAATGTTACTGGACAAAATTTATTAGTAATTTTACGCTATTGCTCTATGATGGGGTCAAAATTATGAAAGTTTTTCCTGTTCAGCCGGTATTACAGGAAATAACCAGCAATAAAACTCTCAACTTTGAATCAAAGCCTGTCATTTTTAAACTTAAGTGAGAGGAAGAAAACTTAAACATAGTTCTTTAGACGTTGTTATAAGATACATTAGTGTCAAATTGAAATGAAAATTAAAAGCGTGGGATATCCCGTATGACAAACACAGGCTACAACTTTTAATTTCTAAATGAAATTCGTCTGTAATAGAATATTAACTTGCCAGGTTAAGTGTAGGCAACACGTAAACTTGTGATTAATGTAATATATCTCGCTAGGCTGTTCTTATATGTAGGGTTACGCATCATTAGGCCTATATCCTGCAACTCTTACTGTACCAATGATATTATTAGTGATGCGCGATTCCGAGATGTTTTTGCAATCGAGACAATCGACCATCGTACAACAAAACAATCGAGTCAACTATCGATTACCATTCGGGTTGATTAATCGAGATGTTTGAAGATTGTTGAAAATTGTAGGACGATGGTTCTAGACTGCTGATTGATTACTATACCTTCATTTTTTTATTGTATTGTATTTCTCTCGTGACTTTTCATTGTAATGATTTCTTACGTCTTGCTAAGTAATAATTATAATAATAAAACAGTGATATCTGGCCTAAAATATACAAAATAAAAAAAAAAAAAAAAAAACAAATTGCAAACTCAACAAACTTAACAACATAAATACTTACTAACAATTTTACAAATTAAAAAAAAAAATAATAAAGAAAACTATTGTACTCATTGCATAGTATAATTCAAGGGATTATTGCAAAATTGTAATTTTTACTTACAAATAATATAAATAATAATAAGTTACTCATTTAGAATTAAATTAAAATACAATTTATATGTGACGTGATAGAACTGAATTTTCACTTCATACTTACTTCTTACTGAATTTCTTTATCTTACTTTTTTGAAATTCTCATCTCACCATCATAAGTAACATTAAAATCTGCATCCACATATACTAACACGTTAACAAATTACATTGAAAATAAAACTCTAACCGACGTCAAAAAAGTTTCTCAGTTTCAATGGATTTTCAAAATTCAAAAAAGCAATTTGTGCAGTTTTTAATGCTGATTACGATGGTGAAATCGGATTTTCAAAAACGTTTAAGTAAAAAAAGTTATGAATACGTAAACATTTGAAATTACCGCCATTTTGAAACTGTTAACGAATTTTTCTGATTAACGAACTCACCCAAGCTATTATAACAATTGATTTTTGTGCCAAGTTCTAATATAATCGGACCAAAATTACGAATGTAAGCGTGTTAAAAGAAAAACAAAGAACCATTTATGTATACATTTACATACATACATTTATATGTAAATACGTGAAAAATACATACATTTACCATACAGTTGTCAAAGTTAACTGAAGGGTTTTTCATATTCGTCACTAATATAAGAGAAGGAAAAACGGAATAGGCCTTAGCCATTTAATTGGAATATTTATTAAACATTTCCGGAAACATTAGTTCAGATTGTAAAAGTTGATGATTCATTCAATTGTTTTGTCGATGATTTAGGTCTATAGGAGTATAAGCAGCAACACAAAATTACATGACTCAGCGAGTCGGATACTACACTTTGATCCGGAGGTCAGCCGAGGCGGTGGCCTAGTGGATAGCGTACTTTCACCCCGAGGGCCCGAGTTCGATTCCCGGTGAGGGTTTGGCATTTTCATACGCCATCATCCCATCGTCTGAATTAGCCCAAGTGTGCACAATAGTCGGATGTTAAAAAAAAAAAAAAAAAAAAAAAAAAATCAGCGAGTCGGAGGACTCGGATAGAAAAACAGTAGTCAAGTAACAACTGAACAATCGTAAAGTGACGACTGACGAGTCCAATACAATGTAGAAGCAACGAGAAGTGTTTACAATCAAAACGATCGAATAAAACATCTCGTAATCGCGCATCGCTAGATATTATTTTTTTTAACTTTAAACTTTCACTTTTTTATTGATCATTTTTTGTAAGGGTTCGACCTTTAAAGGTAAGCCGCAGAAAGGATCGTTATTAATGTAGTCAGGATAAGTTCCGAATGAAGCAATAAATTTGATCACAGTAATATTTATAGGCAGTTGATATTGCTTTAAAAATGCAATAACATAATTGTGGCGTATAGAATAAACAACATAATGAAAAGTATATGATTATTCTAAAATATTGTATATGTTCACTTTTGATTAAAAATCCATTTAATTTCAAACAACAACAGTTATAATAGACAAGTTCAATTTTGGTAAAAGTGATTTTTAATGAGAGGATTTTCACGTTTAAACGAAAAACGACATTGCACATTCTAATGTAGTTGTTACGTTTTTATTAAAACAAAGTTGACTAATTTTTCAAAAAAAAAACAGTACAAATCGCAATATATTCTTAACTACTATACAGAGCGTTCCGCAACTGCGCTCGTAAATTTTCCGCCAATTTGACTGGTAGTCTAACCGTAATACTTACGAAAATGTTACTGTACCAACATTATTAGAAATCTTATGCTATTTCTCCATAAAGAGCCTAAAATCATTTTGCAAAAGTTTTGCTGTTCAGCCAGCATTACAGGAAATATACTCTTTAAGTTTAATCAAATCCCGCCATTTTTAAATAGAAATGAATGGGGAAATACCTTACAGAATACGTCCCTCGGAAGTTATACAAGATACCGTCATGTCAAATTTCAAAATAACCAGCCAATGCTTTAATTAAAATTGCGTACAATTATCACCGTTAAATTAATAGCCGCCAAATTAAATTTCTTGAAACGACAATAAATTCGAAAAAATGTTACACAATCGTAATTTAAAGTTTATAAGAGGTATCTTCGCACCAAATTTGAAAACATTCGGTTGTGCGGGTCAAAACAACGTAACAAACAAGCAAACACACATACAAACCAAACACCGAACGGCCCAGTTGGAACAGAGGTTCAGCTAGGTTATGTAGGTCCATCATAAATTGATTCCAGTGAATAACTAAAGAAATATTTCGTGGATATACTCAGTTTTGAAAAAAAACTTCCTTATTAAAATACGTTAAAACTGACAGAGAGCTTGAAAACACGTAGGGGCTAATAGAGGTAAGGTTCTAAATACAATTTACAGAAAAAAGGTAAATTAATCTAATGTAAATAAGAAAACAAAGAATAAAGGAATATGGCTAATAAGAAGAGCAAGGTATATTGTAACCGTTGTCGACAAAAGATCGAATCGGTGTTTCTTAAATAATGATGTGACTGAAACGAAATTTCCATAAAATTTTTAATAATCGTTCACTTATTTGAAAAACTGTTTTACTATTATATTCCGCACTAAATTGTTAATAAATCAGCATATTTAAGTTTTCTTATTCCATTAGAAATACAAAAGTGAACCCTCAGAACATTTCATTTCCGTATTTAAAAAGGAAATTAAAAATAATGTATTTTTAATAAATTTAAATTATTGTTATTTTGAAACAGATGTACGGAAACTGGTGAAAAACAAACTTGTTCGAGGTGTTACTGAAATCGATTTTCGTCACAAGTTTGAAATAGTAAAAGAAGTTAATAATATAAAACTATCACATAACATTGACTATATAAGATTTTAATTTTTACAAATTTCTAAATGTTTATGATTTATAGCGAAAAAGTGCAGTTTAGAAAGATGAGATTTGTTCAAAGATTTGAAATGGCTGCTATTCCAAACCGTTGAAAGGATATGGGTGAGGACCTAAAGGATTTTGTTATAGGTAGGTCGATTTTGAAACAAAGCTTTAATTAAATAGAACTAAATTTCAAACGAGAAAGTCTCTCTCTCTCACACACACACACACACACACACACACACACACACACACACACACACAAAACATTTAATAACCTCATATAATGTGATCCAAAGCAGCGTTCATTTCAAGGTCATGAGTTTGTAGCTTGATTGCACTTTTATTTATAGTCACTTATTAAATACAGAGATTAACGCTGATTGCAATAGTGAAGTAAGACTTTATATTGTTGTCGAAAATAAAGGTTATTCGTTTACGTTTATTTTTACTATAAATATATCAATATTAAAACGTACAAGATATAGTATTCCAATCCTTCAAATAAGTTATTGTTTTGATATTAAACTAACTGTGGTCAGGTTTTCTTTACGTATTGTTATATTTATTGACGTGTTTGATATGCTAATGTATGTCGATTTAATTGAAACGTTGAACAAAAAATGGATTTTGGTATTCAGTTGGACAGTTTGTTTTCAGTAAAATCTCTTTCAAGACATTTTACTTTTTGAGAATTTGTTTTAAATCTATATCTACGATCGTAAACGGCGATAATACATTACGAAACTTTTTTTAATTATATCATTTTATCGTTAATTTAACGTTTTATAAAATTCTTAATGTTATTTGTAAAGATTTTAATGCTTATTATGATGTTGAAATAAGATTTTTAAAAAAGGTGTAGAATAAAAAAAACATGGTAGTCAGGTGACTAGCCGACAGAAGCTTAGCTTACAATAATTGATATAGAAAGCAACGTATATGGCTATAACATTATAGAATTATTGATGTATAAATATAATTCATTAGTTATATAAAAGTGTATTTAAATGTCTAAAGAAATATATTTGTTAAGGTTATTAAAAAAACATATCAATTAAAAGAAACGGTCAAGGAATAGCAAGTAAATAGTAGATGAAAGCGTGTACCTCTTCCTTGCGTATCCTGTATGATAAATATATAGTCTTTAACTTTTATTTTTTAACTGAATTTGTACAGTAAGTAAATTAGCATTACAGGCGCAGGTTAGGCAACACGGTAAACAAATGAAATGAAAACTCTCGCAAGGCTAACTCATAATGTTTGCATTAAGATAGAACGGTATCTTGGTCGTTATTAATTTCTTTTATGTTATTACGCTTACAATAATTATTACATTAAATTTTGGAAAGGCTTGCCCTTAAACAGTGAGCCTCAGAAAATATCATTATTAATATAGTTACGATATGTTGGGAATATGTCAATTAATTAGATTATAATACTATTTATACACAAGCAATATTGGTTTAAAAGTACGATAACATTAATTGTGGCGTGTAAAATGAACTAGATAATGCGGAATTCTGAAACTGTATATATTTACTTTTTATTAAAAATCAATTTTCGTAAAAGAACACTTTCAATTGAAAAGTTCACTTTTAGTAAAGATGAATAACATTGTTAAACACATGATATCCACGTTTAAAGGAAAGACGTCTTTTAAGAATCATTCTGTAATGTAGTTGTTTCGTTTTTATTAAGGAATAGTTGATTAGTATTTAAAAAAAAGTAGTACTCGCAGTATACTCGTAAATAGTATACAGAGCGCTACGTAACTGTAACGTTTAACCCGATTTGACCTGTATTTATTACATTTTCGATAAAGGTTACTGTACAAAATTTATTAGTAGCTTACTTTTAAGCACTTGTTTCATAACGGGTGTTTCATAACGGGGGGGGGGGACCAGAAATTATGAAACTTTTTTCTGGTCAGCCGGTACTACAGAAAATATCCAGCAACAACACTCTCAACGTTGAATCGAACACTGTCATTTTTAAACTTAAGCGAGAGGAAGAAATCTTAAACATAGTTCTATAGACCTTTACACAAGGTACCTTTGTGCCAAATTTCAAAACACGCGGAAAATGCAATTTAATAAAATTACGTACACACATCATCATTAAATCAGAAGCCGCCATTTTGAAACAAAAATAAATACGAAAAAGTGTAAAACAAAAAATTAATCTATAAAAATAACAAAACAAAAAATAAAGGAATATAGCTAAAAAGAAGTGTAGGCCTAATTCATATTGTAACCGTTGTGGGCAGTAGACAGAAAGGTTTTTTCCAAATTATTAAGTGATTGAAGTTAACTTTATTAATTTTTTTCAATGTCTTCCTTATTGTACTATAGGGATTTTTAAATTAGTAAGCTTATGTCCATTTTTGCAAATATGTTTTTGGTGTGTTATCGAACAGTGACTTCTCCGAATTCCCACAAATTACTTTAATAAGAAATTATATGAATTCACACTAGCAACTTTTGTTCGACTTTAGAATTCGACGAACGTTTTTGTAAATTTACAAAAAACGATAAACAAAGACTATTGTAAAATTATTAAATAGACTCCACTTTATTACTTTAATAGTAAAGCAAAACTTGCTTGGTTATACTGGTTTACGCTGATCTGTTAGTCTTATAACATAAAGAAAGATTAAGCGTGAAGCGACGTAGATTATCTGTAAAAAAATGTAAGGACTTTTAACTTCGCGGCCCCGTCCTTTTATTTTTACACAGTATTTAACTTTGCATAAGTCATTTGCAATATGGCGGTACATTACATAACCGGCATCGCCATATTGCAAATGACTAATTCAGTTAAACTCAACATTATTTAATTTAGCGTGACGCTCATTTTAAATTATCTCTTAGAAAATAGCTGGTTCGCTTTCGTTTACGATTCACACCTCTAGCGTATAAACGGTAAGTCGTTCATTATATAATCGGCGACAACATCCTCTTACCTAACGACGGGTTAGATCCCGAAATGTCCCTAACTCCAGCATTCACACACGCGCACACACCGCAGGCGTGCATCGATGACAGTATCCTCTTAATTCGGGTCAAGGTCTAAAATGTCCCCAACTACGGCATTCACGCACACGCACACAACTTACGAGTGCATTATATGATACTTTTGTTTACTTTTATGCAGCCCAGCCGCCTCGGTGGCCTAGTTGATATCGTACTGGGCTTTCACCACGAGGACCCGGACAGGGCTTGGCATTTTCATACGCTATAAATCATTCCATCGTCTGCATTAGCCCAAGTGTGTACAATAGTCGGACGTTAAACACAAAAAAATGTAGCCCTTATCTTTGTTTACATTGTTAGATTTTACGCATAAATGTAAGTGTGAGTGTAAAATGTTGAAGTCGAAAGTGTAGTGTTGTAAGTGTATGTATGTGTTAGACTCGGGTACCGCGAGGGACGTCTAAATCCTGTCAATAGGTGCAGCTAGGCTGCAACCCCCTGCGGGGTCTGAAGATGAAGGACAAGAAGACAACTCAGCTGATGCGTTAATGTCTGGTTTTTTTGTAGACTCCGTTCTAAAACTATTATAACAAAAAAAAGTAGGATGTCTACTTTTAAAATGTAACCGCATATTACTAATATTATTTAAACAGCCGCCTCGGTGGCCTAGTGGATAGCGTACTAGGCTTTCACCCCGAGGACCCGGGTTCGATTCCCGGCGAGGGCTTAGCATTTTCATACGCGATAAATCATCCCATCGTCTGCATTAGCCCAAGTGTGCACAATAGTCGGACGTTAAACAAAAAAAAAAAAATATTATTTAAACATGTTAAACACTTTTTACATAATTTTGTATCGTTTTCTCTTCTATCGAAATATTGATCTTTTTGGAGACATTTTAAAACCATTTGATTAAATAAATAAAATTAAATTAAATTACATTTTTTTAAAATACTACACCACGACCACTAAAATAACAATAGTAACTTATTTACACTATTTATTTACAATACATTTTTAATTTATTTATACTCTGAAATCCCGAAATCATACTACTGTATTACAAGAAAACTTAAAAAAATCTTAATCTCTAAATAAAATCATCACTCAATCAAAAACTGCAGAATACTGAATAATTGAATAATAAGTCTACTGGACTTACTTTAATAACAATTCCACGAATAGTGCACACATTTCCGTGTGTGATCAGGGAAAGTGAACACCATGCGTGCTGGATCAACTGAATAGGCTAACACTTCGACTTTATCTATTCCATGGAATTGTCTTTGCCGAGTATGGATATTGGATCAGTAATTTAGAGAACGAATTAAAACTAGTTGACTAGTTTTTACGACTAGTTTATTCGATGTTTCAATCTAGTTGACTAGTCACTAGTCGGTTGTTTGAAGTAGTCGATATTCAACATCACTACTCCATATCAGTCTCTCGCTCTAATTCCTCACAGTTAGATCAGTGTTATCGGTAACCTACATCCTTCCTGGTAAAATCATACAACTGGAACTGGCTACGTCGGCGTGGGTTGCTTTTCACCGCCTCTTCAATCAGCAACTTCGTCAAAATTAGCTTTTATTGAAAACCAAGAACAGATTTTACTGTAGATTCGAAATAGATTTCTATTTGTAACTTACATTTATTGTTGTTGACACTGTAGCTGCAGAGAGGCGGATCATAAACGCACATGCCTATATTCTTTATGGCTGATTGTTTTTCCAGAAAAATTATCAATCTTGAAGTTGGGGCCAATTCTATATGTTTTGTACACTCGTGATATACCAAAGAATGACGGATCTGTTATATCGACGTTCGCGTATGATACAGCAATAGCTACGAGTTAAGGAATCAATAACAATACTATATTTTATTGGGGCTCGGTGGTCGATGTGACTAAAGTATTGCTTCAATGAATTGCGCACTTAATGGTTCTTAGTTCTAGGTCTTACGTTCTAGTTGCTCAGTTTATATTTTAAATTACGCACTTAAGAATAAGAGTTAATCTACTCTAGCAACGTCGTGTATTGTGTCTAGGTACACAAATGATGACAAATACGGAATAAAACTTAATAAAAACTAACTCATTTTCAAGACTGAACCTGTTAAATTTCTTTATAACCTGCTACTATGTCTCAATAATTACAAGCCTTTGTGACTCATCCTCAAAGCGTTATTGCGTGACTAATCAACCTCCGTGATTCCTCTCAAGTCAATGCTATTAACACTTAATAACGAAATATATCAAAACTTATTTTTAATGAATTTTTATTAGAAAATGAGCTTTTGGAGTGTCATCATGATAAGACTCAGAACTGGGACGTTAAAATGAGCGTCGATCCTGACCTCTAGACCACTGTTGTGGAGGTATATATAATTATATATATATATATATATATATATATATATATATATATATATATAACTTTGTGTTTATTATATTAAATATCATTACTTTTTTTACTTTTTTTGAGAATTTTATTTCATTGTAATCGTTGTTAAAATGTACATAAATTACAAAACCGGATTTTCAAACGCCACTGAATTTATAGAAATTAACTTTCTACTAAGCCAAATTTACTGCTGTTCATCAGGGTTAATTTTTTTGCATTTTGAACGTAAATTGAAAGTTTAAAATTTTAATCATGATTGCGAGATCAGATTCAAAAACGGGACTTTACAAAAAATTGTGAAATTTCCTTCCACACGTTAGCTGCGTGCAGCGATTGTTAAAAATTTAAATAATTGCTAACTTTTAAATTAAATCACTCACTAATCAGTTTTGACTGACTGGAGGTTACGGTGATGGTTCTATAACGTTTTATACGTTAAACAACACATGCATTGATATGCCTAGGCCTGCCTGCATCCGCTGATACAAGACCAGTGAAGCTAAATTGCCAGTGGCTTCATTAATTAATTAGTACATTAGCGTGATAAGGCGGGTAGGTACCACGATGTAACCTTATTGTTCTAAACATGTTAAAATAATTTATATGCTAATGTTAATGCTTTACAAATTAAACAATGTTTTTGATCAGCGGGAAAATATTACGGAGTTTTGAATTGTTTAAATTAATCACTTTTAATAATCAAACGCAAAACTTGCCAACAATCCTAGAATTTACTTCACTTGCTTAAAGTTTTAGCTAATTTTTATTAGAAAATTTAGAAAATGAGCTTTGGAATAGCCATCATGGTAAAACCCACGTCCAGAAAATTAAAATGAGAACTGACTCTGACCTTTAGATCACTTTTTGAGGGGGGTGATCAAAAATTAGTATAAGAATTTTTGAAGAAATAAATATATATACTTAAAATGAATACTTTACCCTTAAATACTTTAGTTACACTTAATTACAATTTTAATTACGAACACACACACACTTTAATTTACACTTTTACACTTAATACTCTAATTTAATACTGTATTCTACTTAAAATTAATACTTTAAATGTCATTTGACTATCATCTGGCTGAAGGAAGAAATGATTTGAGTTTAGGACGGTATAACGTTCCAAACGTTTATTGAACAGAAATTTCAGATACACCAAATTAATGCGTGTTCTCTTGCTTATAAATATATGTTAATTTTGTTAATATTTTTAAAACTTCGATTTTATATTTCAACAAATTTATCGACAAATACTATTTTCACGGACTTTTTTACTATTACCTAATTTGAAAGTTCTTAACTTTGTGAATTTTTACTCCACAATAATGCTTTTCAAGTACTTTATGCTGTAGACATTTCCTAATGTTTTTGCCGAAATTTACTAATTTTTGAGAAAAAAAATTTTAATTACAATTAATTTCTTTTAAAACGTTGCTCATTTTGTTACCATTGATTTTACTGAAATAATTCTTTAAGAGGTGTCTGTAATTTTAAAACAGTATTATCAAAACTTGTGTTCAATCAGGTTTGTAATTATTTTTACTGAATAAATGTGAAGTTAATTAAACGAAATTTAAGTATTACTCTGAACACTTTGTACAGTACAGTCACGTGGCACGCACTATATATCTCGGCAGTTGTAAATAAAATTTAAAATGGAATAATTGTTGTGAACTGCAGGTCTATAGTGTGAGCCACCCGACAGTACTTGTACCGCCTGCCAACACAACAGTGGCGAGTGCTTCTAGATTTTAACTGGAATTTCTTTTCAATAACGTTACATTTACTCATCAAATACAATTATAAATCTGATTTAACACATGTCTTCATAATACGGTTGTAAAATTGCAGATGCCTGTTAAAGAATTATTTCAATTCATTTGCCAGTAATGGAATGAGCAATTTTTTAAAGATTTTACTATAATTTAAATTTTTGTCAAAAGTTGGTCAAATTCAGCAGAATCCTTAAGAAATGTCTATAACGTAATATACTTAAACAGCATCATTGTGGAGTGAAAATTGACAAAGTTATGCACTTTCAAAGTAGTTAGTAGTAGAAAAACTGCGTGAAAATCGTGTTTTTAGGTAAATTTGTTGAAACAAAATCGACTTTTGAAAATATATTAAGAAATTAACATACATTTATAGACAAAAAACGTGCTTTAAGTTGGAGTATCTGAAATTTCTGTACAATAACCGTTTGGAACGTTATAACGTCCTGAACTCAGGTGTTCCTTCATGGGTCAGACTATAATGAGAACGAGGGATGGGTGTTAATGTGAAGGGTAAAGCTTATTGCAGTAAATGCACCCCAATCCTATCATCATGAAGTGCTCAGTTGAAACCACTTCAACCATGTTAATGATATATGTATATATATATATATATATATATATATATATATATATATATATATATGTATATATATATATAAAACGTGTGTGCGCGCGCATGCGTGTGTGCGCTCGTGTGTGTGTTGGGTATGTGTGTTTAGCAATCTCATTCAAACTTTGCAAAAAAGACGATTTAGTTTATTTCTTGGACAGGAAATTTCAGACAAAAATTAATGCAACAGTTTTTAAATGGCGATCATTGTGGCTATTCCAATCTTCTTTTTATGATCTTCAAAAAAATAATATTAATAACGTTTTGCCATTTTACCCATTTTTGGCAAATTTACTTTTGAAAATCAGAAGTTGGTGCGGTCCTCATGACAAAACCCAAACCCAATTTCTTGAAATTTACGCCTATCGTTCATTTTTTGATTTATCAATAAACTAGCATTAGAAATTAAAGAAAAATATTTGAGATGTTCGTTTCGTTTAAAAAAATGTTGATATATTTTAAAAATTAAAAGCTGATTAATGCAACGATGACAATGATCACTAAATCTGATTTTGAAATGTTTGGAAGATATAAATCCACTTCTATGACATGTAAGAGATAGTTGCGTAATGGAAGATTTTGCGAGCTATGTAGGCTATGTTAGCCAAATTTTACACTACTCAAGAAATAATACTGTGATCGAATTTACAAAATTTGATAAGTAAACATTTTGTCGATAACTTGAGATGTTTTTTATAACTCAGTTACTTAGAAAAACTGCCGTAAATAAAAACATAAAATATATGATTCAAAAAAAGACGTATCAATTTTGATTTATTATAGACTTTTGATAAATAAATTTAAAGTAGATGAATAGTCCACAATTATGAATCTTTTTTGAAGCTTAATATTAGTTTAAATATTTTGCTGTAAAAGAAATGTTTGCGCCTGATATCAGTGTCGAATTTTAAATAAGTTCAAAGCTTGTAATTTGGTCGGAAACAAAAAACAAGACTGACATAAACGTCACCAAATATCCAGATAAACTGTTGTGCTTGTACTTCCCTTAGTAAGTCATGACTTTCCAATTTGTTTTTTCTAAAAAATATTTTTATGTTAAAAACAAATTGTATAGGTTTTTTTCAAAAAATCTGCCGTGTTTCTATATTTTTACAAAGAGTAAATATATAAAACATGTTATAGAGTTAAAGAAAGCAAATTAGTCAAAGAAAAGAAAAAGTGATCTTAATCATTTTATATAGTTAAAGAAAGTCACACGAAAGAAGAGGCGATCTTAAAATTTTATACAATTACAGAAAGTGAATTAGAAAGACAAAAAAGATGTCATTTTAAACATTTCGAGAGTTAAAGAAAGCGAATTAATAACGAAAGAGGAAGAGATCTTCAACATTTTATACAGTTGAAGAAAGTGAATTAGTCACACAAAAGAAGAGGCGATCTTACCATTTTATACAATAAAAGAATTTGAATTAGTAACACATCAAGACGTCATTTTAAACCTTTTGTAAGTTAATGAAAACGAATTAGTCACAAAAAAAGCGATCTTAGTCTTCACTTTATACAGTTGAAGAAAGTGAATTAGTCACACAAAAGAAGACTAAATATTTTATAAAAATAAGCGATCTTTTACAAAAGAAGCGATCTAAATATTTTATAAAATGAAAGAAAACGAATTAGTCACACAAAAAAAAGATGATTTAAAACATTTTATACAGTTCAACAAAGGTAATTTTAATCACAGAAAAAACGATTTTAAACATTTTACACAGTTGAAGAAAGCGAATTAGTCAAACATAAGAATACTGGATATAACTAAGAAGTTTTAACCATTGTAGAGAATACCATAATAAAACAAGACAGAACAACAACAAGATTTCAAGTAACACGTTTTTTAAGAGTCACAAAATCAAGGAAAATTATTGCACATTATATAACTAAACGAATAATTTAAAAAGAAGAGGAGATTTTATTTTAAATTAAGACAAAAGTTGTTTTTCATGAGATTTAAAAAAAATTTAATTTTATTTATTGAACACTTAATTAAATGTGTTTTGAAAAATTTAACATTTTAGAAATGATAAACGATTAAATTGACCAAAACAAACAATACTGAAAAACCAATTGTTGGTTAATCGCCGCATAAGCGGAACCATTGTTTATCAAGTGCTTATGCTGCTCGTGCAAATATTTGTAATTGAGATACGTTTAAACCTGGTATAAACCGACGGATTATTGAAAACCACACACTCTGTTCCAACGCTAAAATTATTATAACAAATAAACCATTAAACACTGATATTTTATTTATCTACATTTAGTAAATAATAATTTTAAAGTGTAGCTCGAACTTCAGCTGACCTGGGGCTCAATCCAGGGGCATCACGATTCACTATTGATTAAAACTGGGACTCCAGTGGAGGTCGTTCATCACTTTTGATAGTTTAATGTTATTTTTTATTTTAAACAAAGCCCATTAAATTCGTGTAACCCATCTTACGGCTTTAGTTGTCGGACTATTAAAGTTAACTTTACTCTTCAACGTGTCCGACATTTTAATAGTCGCTATCAGTTTAAAAGTTTGTTCCTTTATTAATGGCAGCACTGTCATGTTTACATTATCTCACTTCATATTTATATAACCTTGATTACACACTGCTACTCCTAAATCTGTCACTAGATATTCTGTCTTGTTTTATTCTGGAATTCTCTACAATGTTTTGGAACTTCGTGATTATTTCCGGTAGTATTATCTTGTCTATACGATGTGAAACAATTCCTTCTTGATTATGCTTCTTTTCAAAAACGTATTATTTATGAAAGCTTGTTCTGGTTATATTTTTGTTTTATTATGGTATTCTCTTCAATGTCTAAGTCTTCTCAAATATGATAAGCAGTATTATGACGTAAAATAAATATCATTGCAACATAGCCATCGGACCACATATTTAAATAATTATTAGGATTATAGCCTATTTTTCCCGTCTAGTTTACTCACCTCGAAAAGGCTACCGCGGTTCGAAACCTTACAGTTTCATCTTCAGGACGTAATACAAAATGACAAGTCCATCTGTCGAGGTCGTCACAAAGTTAAACAAACATTGAAAACACATGTCACAAATACTAAACACAATTACACGATTAAAAAAAAGCGATAAAATTTGGTAAGGCCAAAAGATACGTGCAACTCGTATCGTTACATTCCGGACTGCGGTACGAGTTGCACTTTTAGTTTCCCCAAAACAACTTAATAATGTAATTAAATATGTCATTAAATAATCATTTAAAGTACAAAGTAGTATTATTCCAAAAGTACATTTTTTTATTTGTGAGGAATACAGCCGAAAACATCATTTTCCTCCTGCAGACTGCTGATTAAATAGGCGAAAAAATTTCATTCACAATTTTGTTTTTTTATGTATATAAACAAGACTATAACAATCGAAAATTTGATATAACTTAAAGATAACGTGATGTATGTTATTATATTTTAAATACCAATTCTGGAAAGCAGGATAGATGCTTTTGAATTTTACTATTAATGTTAACTAATGTTATAGATTTGTATCCGTGAAAAAATTACTTTTTCTTAAATTTTCGCCTTGCCAATCAGAAGTCAAAATTGAGTTTCATTTTTTTAAATTTTTCACTATATAAAGCATTACAAGTTTTATGACCAATGAAAAAAACGTATCTGAAATATTTATAGTTTCACACGTTTTCATTTCCCATGATTTCTGTTATTCTATGTGCCATTATCTGTATACATCGCTGAATACAAAACTAAGTGACTGATTATTAACAGAATTTGGTCTAGTTTCTCCATATCCTAGGACCGCATTATGTTTTCCAGTTTCCTTTGTTCTTAAAGAGAATTTTGAAAATTAGATTGTTTTTAATTGGCTGTAAAGGTTTTGAATAAATGTTGTCCACAAGTACGTAAGCGAACGTATAGGTCGTTACAACACGAAAACTAGGTTTGAAAGCTATTTCAATTAGAAAATCGTCCGAAATGTTTATAACCTAAATATACTTACTCAATAAATTATGAACATAATGCACACAATGCAAGTTACAAAGAGCTGAATACAGAAACAAAATAAAATTTATAATGAAATATGTTATTAGAAAATGAACAACAAAACCACATCTCACATGTCAAAAAAGTAATACAAAATATAAACAAAAAATGCATTAATTTTAAGAGTTCAAGTATTATTTAGTTCAACTGCCGTGTTCATATTAGATTTGGTATAAAACATGATATGGTTCAGTATGAATATCAGACAGATATTTATTTCTTTGTCCATATCACGCACCTATATTAGTAACTCTAATAATACTAAACCGTAATTAAACAATTAGTACTAGACTGACTACTGATTGTCCAGAAACAATAAATCAAAAAACAGTTCTATTGATAAATATTGTGTACAGTTAAAAACTTTCTAAAGTTTTATTTACATTTTTGGATAAAAATATATGTGCTTTATAAAACATTTAATTATAATGTATCATATAACGTTTTTGCCTTACTTTTAAAATATATTTTCTTAAAATCATACTTTTATAAAATAAACATATGTGTAATGAAAATTCTGTATGCAACTTGCATTCCTAAAGCAGCGATTGGAGAATCATGATGACCGATTTCTTTCATTTGTTTGAAAATTGAGGATTATTACACACGTGTCCGTTGTTGTGGATTAGATATTTAATATCTATTAATAACGTTTAACCCTGGACTAGGCTCGCGGTAACATGTTACACAAGTGGTCGCGCGGCGTCAAAATGACCGCGTTTTGTATTCTTGTGTTCTTAAGTGATTTTGAAGTAATAAACCAAAATGTAAAAACTTTAAAATATTTATTACGTAAATATCGTTCATTCATTTAAAATTTAAAATATGTTTTGAGAGTAAAATTTCAAAATACGGTAATTTTTCACAAAATTGGTTCATATCTACAAGAGACATATTACATCCTTTTTTAATTACTTATTATTTATTTAAAAAGATTATTATTTTTTTCTCTAGGATGTAATTGTCCGAGTTATCGATAAAAGTGTATCATTGGTTGTGACCCAAAGACAAAAAACAGCGTCATGGGTTTTCATACGTTAAGTAGCACGTCATATTTGAACACTATATCATTTACAAATAAAACGATTTTTGTTATTTTTGCCAAATAATAAAACGGCAGCCAAATAGAAAACTAAGAATTTTAATAAGTTTATTCTTATACAGATGTTTATTTGTGATGTGATAAGAATAAGTGTGTTGTACTTCCTGAACATTTTTCTAACACTTTTGTACATATTGATTTTTCATATCACGTAATTTTATACATTATAAAGTTTTCCAAACTAAACTTCTGGAAAACAGTAGGCTACTTTTACAAAAAAAGCTAGGAAATATAATCTTTGAAAGCGTAATTAATGTTTAGGTCTAGTAGATTTTTTGCAATTTTCTTAATCATAAGTACCATACTGACTGTCATTCAAGAAATATAATCTCCGATTTTCTTTAGTTCTATGAAAAATGAGCTATTAAAATTTATATCTCGAAATTCCGTATTTCTTACAATCCAAAATATTTTCCTTCTTAGCGTAAAAACAACATAATTTTTACACTTAATCAAGTTAAAAGAGTTAAATAGATTTGTTTAACAACAAAAAACTATTTCTTTATTTGACAAGTAAACTGTTCTTATTTAAAAATATATTTATTTATTTAACAATCACTCAAAAGAAAGTATTTTTGATTTCCCTTTAAGCTAGAGGGGGAACACAAAATCTTATTTAACGATAAAAAAAATATTCAGGCTTTTGTTATTCGTCGCAAAAATTAACGGATTTCAAGATATTGGACGTTAAAAAATTTAAATGCCTTTTGAATATAACTGAAGCGAATAAAACGAATATCTTTTTTTCAAACTGAAACTACTTTTCACTAAGTAGAGGCAAAAGCTACAATTCCATGTTTTGTGGAGAACACTTTAGCCTTGTGTAAACACAGTGTTAAATAGGATTGTTTCTGAGGCTCACCTCTGGCAAGCCTACCCAAAAATTAATGCATCTGATATTGGAATAGATTATAATATATTTTAAAGAAAATTAATAGCTTGCTGAGTAACAGTTCCCGTACATCTTATTGCAAACCTTGTAAGATAACCCAGCGAGAGTTTACATTGCATGATTAACGGGTTTGCCTATTCTGCGCCTACAATGCTAACGTTTGACTATAGTCGATTTTCACTTGTAAACATACTTATAACAAGTTCTTAGCGGTGTATTGGTATTAATCTGATTAATAACGTTTAGACCTGGACTGGGCGCGCGGTAACATGTTACACAAGTGGTCGCGCGGCGTCAAAATGACCGCATTTTGTATTCTTATGTCCTTAAGTGATATTGAAGTAATAAACCAAAATGTAAAACTTTTAAATATATATTACTTAAAAATACGTTATATTTACTTGAGAAATACGTTTTAATCATCTTCTGTATTGCATAATATATATTGCTATTGTGTGCATTCACGTGTCCACAAAGAACGATAAAAATACCAAAACAAAATTAAACAAATATTTCTTTTTAATAATATAATATTTATCAAAATAAAACAAAAATAATATTTAATAATATTTAAATATTGTTCCCCGGACAGGGAAGGCGCACACCGATTCTCTTTCTTCATATGATGTGGCGACGAAGTCTTCCACGTAAAGTTGTATTTTCTATGAGTGCGAACCACTTTATAACTTTGTTCTTGCCTAAAATAAAATTATCATTTTCACTTTCAAAGCACTGAATTATTACTTCCTCCTCTAAGTCCTCCAGTGCAGCCTCTGAATCCGTATCATGTTCATTAGAACACTCTTCTTCGGATATATCTGTCCCTGAACGTTCAGTAATTTCATCGGCGTCTTCAGTGTCGCCTATGATTTCTGGGCAAAACAACTGTCCTCTTAAATTTTCTCTTGTTGCAAGCGGACTCATCCTTTATTTTTGTCCTCTTTTCCTACACTTTCAAGTAGCTTATGATTCTTTCATGTTCCCGTTGATCCATAATGGAATTCTATTGAAATTACTTACACAAAAATGTAATAGAAACAATAATATTTATAACTAAAATATACATTGTAACGCAAAGTCAAAAAAAACCTCACAATAAGTACACAACTGTATTCAGTAATAACTAAAATGAAATTACTAATGAAAAAATTAATAAATATATAATATTAGAACTAAAATATTTACAACATAAATGGTCGCGTGGCACCAAAAAGACCGCACTAAAAAGTACACAACTGGTCGCGTGGCGTCAAAATGACCGCACCTAAAAAAGATACGTCTACTGTCTCGAAAATACCAACTCAAACTAAACCCCAGTCTAGCAATGGAATGTAGAGAGGGTGGTGAGAGATAAGCAAGTTGGAAAGCTACGGTTATTAAAAAATAACGGCGCTATATCAACATTTAAAATATCTGCGGTTCTTTTGACGCCACGCGACTTTCAGGGTTAAGGTACAGAGAGAAAAACGTTGTTTTTGCTCTCCTGGAAAATTTTGCAAAATGGACTAATATCGTTCTCCCCCCCCCAACTCTTAATTTGCTAAAGCCAAACGATACTTTCAACTCGTATATTGTTACATTCCGGACTGAGAAGTCTTCATCATTAATAGCGCGCCCAACAGTGTTATCAGTTATGGTGCGTCTGTTGGTTTATGTTTATTTAAAGCACTTATCCTTAGAGCCATGCCACGTATTGAATTTCATTTAAAGGAGAGTTTGTCATTGAGGATGTTAAGCGGGTCTAATTTTTTGTTCTTAAAAATCTCAAAATTTTCAATCGCATCCGTATAAGTGCTTTTATTACATAAATGTAATATTTCCATGTTGGTGTGGATGTCTTCGAATTTATGGTTTTTATCCATAAGATGTTCTGCGGATGCCGAGTTTGTAGATAATGTAGCCTACTTCTGGGTACGTGTTCTTTAAATAGTTTTTTTTAAAAGAGCGAGATGGCTGACCTCGACAGAGGGATTTGACATTTTGTAATACAGCCTGTAGATGAAACAATAAGGTCGAAACCGCAGTAGCTTTAGGGGTGAGTAAATAGACCACTAGACGGAAAAAATAGGTCATAATGCTAATTATAAAAACAATTGTTCTTTCATTCATTTAATACGCCACAACCACGACGACAGAACACGTTTTACTTCTTCATATTTTGCGTGATAATGTTGATCGTCTAGAAAGTGTTATAATCGCTTGGGCGTTTTCTATCAATATTACAAGCCTTTATAAACAGATCCTCTTTTTGAGTTCATTGATAAAGTTTCTTTAATCGCTTTAATTCATCAGTGTTATAATTTTTATTCATATTAAGTTCAGTAATTTTGCTTTAATTTACAGCCAAATTAGGAGATATTAAAGGCGTGTTAGAAGATTATAATGAACTTGAAATTTAAAAGTATGGTGAATGATATACAGGCTTTTGTCCGCTTGGTAGTGTCTTTGTCAGTCATACGAAAAGATTACGGTGAGGGGACGGGGGACGGTAGACAGAAGTAAAAACTAGTGATAATCAAAGATTATTAATTTATTTAATTTATGTGTTTTTAAACTTATGTATTTTATTTTTATTAATAAGAAATATTGATTTATTTATAATTAAAACCTATGCACATAACATACATTTAAAAAACATCTCTCTTATACAATATATCCAACTGTTAATTCTCTTTCAATTCTGATCGCTTAGCTGGACCAGTAGTGCAATGGCATTCATTAAAACTGGCCGAGCCAAACAAGATCTCTGTTTCAACCGTTCAGCATTTGGTTTGTGTTCTTTTTTTTTAAATTTCGTACGATGGTACCTTGTATAAAGTCCGAAAGATTTTATGTGCAAGATTTTTTCCTATTTACTTCCTTTTTAATATGCAGAGTTTCCATTTAACGTTGAAAAAACACTAGCTGAACAGCAAAACATATCATAATTATGATCGCTTCATAGAAAAAAAAATCTAAAATAGTTGATTCATTAAATTTTTTTGTAAATATTACAGTTACCGGTTAAATTGGCGCGAAAAGTTACAAGCGCTCTCGTGGAGCGCTCTGTATATTTACTAAAAATATACTGCGAGGTAAACAGTCCTTTGAACTACTATTTTAAAAACGTTTTAAATGTGTTTATATATACGTACTATTTATTTTATCCATTTATCTTCTCTATTAAAAACAAAGGCAGACAATGTTGTACAAACAATTATTAACTGTAAACGTTCTAAAATTTTGTGTTAACTGAGCTTAGTATATTGTGTAACGGCGTTAATTATATTTTATATACATTTTACTTAACTTATTACAGTGTATTAAAAACAAACTATGTGCAAGGTATGTTTAAGTGTATACAATTGTATGCTACATGGACTTTTAATGTAGTGTAAAGGCGTTAATTATAACTTAAATATTTATTAATTAACTTATTTATATGCACAAATATTTGTTATCATTGTAGTCAAAATAAAAACTAAGCAGTGCTGAGCTGGCCGATAGAAGTTACTACTTCTGTTAGCATGTCTGACTGTATACTTTTTCACTATTACGATTTCATTATTTTTATAAACATTTAGATGCATGCAGGAAAGGGCAACTCTTGAAAATTATTTTCGTGTTAAATTCCGCGTGTGTGTAGGTACACAACTTAAAAATTTACTGAAACTGTCATATACTATGACTGGCGAAAAAATTGGCGTCATCCTAGGCTATAAAAGGAACTTCAATAATTAATCAGTTTATAACCCTACTTTTAACAGTTATACAAAACAGTTATATTGTGTAAGCATAAAAATTTATATAATATTTTTGATTCTGGCATTCAAAAATTGGTATAGGTCATATATATTAAATAATTTAAGTACACAAATTTAGAAAATACACATTTTTTAAATAAAAAAAAAAATAAACATAACCTCAGTTGAAATGATATTGGAGCTATTGTGCGAAATTAGCTGTTTAGAAGTAGTCACTTCCAGTCTAGATATATACAAGAACAATATATGTGCTGTGAGATATGCATTACGGATTCAAGCCTGACGCGAAAGCAAATGTTTTGTCAACCGCGACCATACAAGTTTTGACTTAAAAAATACATTTTATTAATCACTAAACAAAAAAATAATAATAATGTGTTGTAATAATGTTGTAAAAATACTCGTAATGTTTGGAATAATAATGTTCACTAGATTGCGCGTATGGACGTGTTAGAGTGTTCCGTGACGCCAAAGTGATTTTTTTCGCCATGCAAAACATACACCCATACCCCGCGTAAAATGAGTCACTTCAATAAGCTTACAATATGTAAGAGAGCGTGATGCAAGATAGTATTTTTCCCATGTAAAAGTGGCAAGGGGAGCCTAAGAAAGTTTTCACTTTAAAAATAAAGATGATGACAAAATTGAACTGACTTTGGTGATGTGTTTTAACTGAATTTGAATGTGAGTTTGAAGGTAATATTCGTCGTTGTTAATTTGTACACTGTTAGTATCTAGCAGAGATAAAAGTGCAGTATTTACACTCGTCAAGTGGATTAACAATGCGAGTTGCTGCAGAGAACATGCCAGCATCAAAGTAGGCCACAGTTTCTGCTGGATGAGAAGACAGAGCATAGTCAGTTAAATCTAATGCCACGAGCCACAATTGTGGTTTGCCAAGCGCTGAGGGCTAAACTAAAATATTTGTTTAACTAATCCTTTAATGCGACCCAGTTACTTACAAAATATAGGTAGTTCCCCAACACAGGTGCAGAATACGGAATTGGTTTTATTTTTCAAAATGTAGGTATCAGTTTATATATATAATTCTTATACAAATTAGAAGGCTCTGCCCCTACTGTTTTCGACTGTTCATTCCACGTTTGCGGTAACTTGGCTCCCGCTAAATAAATCATTTCCGTCGTCAATTATTTCAAATTTCATTTAAAGTTAAACAATTAGTAACGTTCTCTAAACTAATGAATGATTATTAACAAACATGATAATTAAAACGAAATAATCGCTTTAGTTGTTTGTCAATGTTTACCAAATGGTAAATTCTTCATAATGAGCAATTTAATTAAATTATATATATATATATATATATATATATTATTATTTAGTTAGAAATTAAAAATTGTAATTTTAATTATTTGTTTTAAAAATTGTAAAAAGGCAACAGCAAAGAATAAACTGTATTGACAAAGACGAAGAGAAATTTAAAAACTGCAGATATACTGCCTGTTATTAAAAAACAAACTATTTAGAACAGCAGTTTAGATAAAAGCCTGGGAAAAAAGTAGGTCGCGGTCAGTCGATTCTTGGAGGAACAAGAAGACCGTTTCAAGGCCAACTGTACGACGGGAAGTGACTGGTGCTCCAAGAGAACATTCCAGCCAGGCGGCGCTGGAAAGCAACGGACTACATAACCCACGGTCTACATAAACAGTTTTGCTTACACTTCTTCCCCTTCAGATTATGGGTTAAACAAAATGGAACAAGAGTTTCCGGAGAGGACCTTGGAATATTATTTCGGGGAAACATTTTAATCTAGTAATACAATAGCGTTTATTCTTGGGTTGTTGTCATCCCACCAAGATCGGCTGTAGAAGTAGCCGAAAGGATATAAGAAGATTGTAGTATAGTTATGTGTATTAAAGACAGTTTTGAATCACACACACACGCGTGCGTGTATGTTAATAATATATATATATATATATATATATATATATATATATATATATATATATATATATATAGCTCAATCAATGTCAAAAGTACATTGAGGCTATGTATGCAATTTACTTTAATTTGCATTAATAATGTACAAACGAAAGTAGCATGAACCGGAGGATGGTCCGACGGTCAAAGGTCACTTGATAAGGAATGTAAACAAAGATAGGCGCCAACCTAACAATGTAAACAACGGTCATTGATAACAAATGTAAACAAAGACAGGCGCCAATCTACCAATGTAAACAAAAAGTAGGTACCAACTAAAAATGTAAACAAATGTATGCGCTAAATCTAACAATGTAAACAAAGATAAGGTCTAAATGTATTATAATTAAACAAAGGTATGATATAATTGAATATATAATGCGCGCGTGCGTTGTGTGTGAGTGCGTAAAAGCCGGAGTTGGGGACATTTCGGACCCTGACTTGTCGCCAGATAAGAGAATGCTGTCGCCGATTATATAATGCGCTACGTGAATGTCGGAGTTGGGGACATTTCGGACCCTGACTTGTCGCCAGATAAGAGGATGCTGTCGTCGATTATATAATGCACTGCGTGAATGTCGGAGTTGGGGACATTTCGGACCCTGACTTGTCGCCAGATAAGAGGATGCTGTCGTCGATTATATAATGCACTGCGTGGATGTCGGAGTTGGGGACATTTCGGACCCTGACTTGTCGCCAGATAAGAGGATGCTGTCGTCGATTATATAATGCGCTACGTGAATGTCGGAGTTGGGGACATTTCGAACCCTGACTTGTCGCCAGATAAGAGGATGCTGTCGTCAATTATATAATGCACTGCGTGAATGCCGGAGTTGGGGACATTTCGGAACCTGACTTGTCGCCAGATAAGAGGATGCTGTCGTCGATTATATAATGCACTGCGTGGATGTCGGAGTTGGGGACATTTCGGACCCTGACTTGTCGCCAGATAAGAGGATGCTGTCGTCGATTATATAATGCACTGCGTGGATGTCGGAGTTGGGGACATTTCGGACCCTGACTTGTCGCCAGATAAGAGGATGCTGTCGTCGATTATATAATGCGCTACGTGAATGTCGGAGTTGGGGACATTTCGAACCCTGACTTGTCGCCAGATAAGAGGATGCTGTCGTCAATTATATAATGCACTGCGTGAATGCCGGAGTTGGGGACATTTCGGAACCTGACTTGTCGCCAGATAAGAGGATGCTGTCGTCGATTATATAATGCACTGCGTGAATGCCGGAGTTGGGGACATTTCGGAACCTGACTTGTCGCCAGATAAGAGGATGCTATCACTGATTATATAATGCGCTGCGTGAATGCCGGAGTTGGGGACATTTCGGACCCTGACTTGTCGCCAGATAAGAGGATGCTGTCGCCGATTATATAATGCGCTACGTGAATGTCGGAGTTGGGGACATTTCGGACCCTGACTTGTCGCCAGATAAGAGGATGCTGTCGTCGATTATATAATGCACTGCGTGAATGCCGGAGTTGGGGACATTTCGGAACCAGACTTGTCGCCAGATAAGAGGATGCTGTCACTGATTATATAATGCGCAGCGTGAATGCCGGAGTTGGGGACATTTCGGACCCTGACTTGTCGCCAGATAAGAGGATGCTGTCGCCGATTATATAATGCACTGCGTGAATGTCGGAGTTGGGGACATTTGGGACCCTGACTTGTCGCCAGATAAGAGGATGCTGTCGTCAATTATGTAATGCACTGCGTGAATGCCGGAGTTGGGGACATTTCGGAACCTGACTTGTCACCAGATAAGAGGATGCTGTCATCGATTATATAATGCACTGCGTGAATGTCGGAGTTGGGGACATTTCGGACCCTGACTTGTCGCCAGATAAGAGGATGCTGTCGTCAATTATATAATGCACTGCGTGAATGTCGGAGTTGGGGACATTTCGGACCCTGACTTGTCGCCAGATAAGAGGATGCTATCACTGATTATATAATGCGCTGCGTGAATGTCGGAGTTGGGGACATTTCGGACCCTGACTTGTCGCCAGATAAGAGGATGCTGTCGCCGATTATATAATGCGCTACGTGAATGTCGGAGTTGGGGACATTTCGGACCCTGACTTGTCGCCAGATAAGAGGATGCTGTCGTCAATTATATAATGCACTGCGTGAATGTCGGAGTTGGGGACATTTCGGACCCTGACTTGTCGCCAGATAAGAGGATGCTGTCGTCGATTATATAATGCACTGCGTGAATGCCGGAGTTGGGGACATTTCGGAACCTGACTTGTCGCCAGATAAGAGGATGCTGTCGTCGATTATATAATGCACTGCGTGAATGCCGGAGTTGGGGACATTTCGGAACCTGACTTGTCGCCAGATAAGAGGATGCTGTCACTGATTATATAATGCGCAGCGTGAATGCCGGAGTTGGGGACATTTCGGAACCTGACTTGTCGCCAGATAAGAGGATGCTGTCACTGATTATATAATGCACTGCGTGAATGCCGGAGTTGGGGACATTTCGGAACCTGACGTCGCCAGATAAGAGGATGCTGTCGCCAATTATATAATGCGCTGCGTATATGAAAAAAGTTATGTTATTACGCGTATATTCACATATAATTTAAACCTCTCAACTACTAACTACGAGTATAATCCTAATTTAATTGGGACCATTTACAAAAGATAATTTTAATAGTAATATTATTATTGTTTGTATTTTGATTAATTTTGAACAGGCTTGATTCGTTTAGCCTCATTAATAACATTAGTAGCACTTACGGATTATAAACTTTGTAAAATAGTCCATTTTTGAATTTACCGAGTGATGCGCGATAGATATTCTTATTGTCAGGATAGCGACAGTTGTAAACAACCATCGTATATCATTAGGGTTGAACAATCGAGATGTTTGAGGATTGTTGACAATTTTTAGTGCGATGGTTACAGAGTGCTAATTTCTGACCCGACGTTTAGATCAATGGTTTCCTTTTTCTTTAACTGACATCTGTATTCACTATTTTAGTGACGTTAACTACGCCCTAATTTTTTACTGATATATTGTATTATATTATTCTCGTTGCCTTTTATTGTGTTATTAATACTTGTTAGGTAATAAATATAATAATAAAACAGTGCAATGTTGTGAAAATGAATATACAAAACAAAAAACAAATTGCAAACTCTATGAACTTAAAACAACTAACTTACTTTACAAAATAAAGAAAAACTTTATTGCACCCAATGCTTCAGTACAATCCAAGTCTGCTGGGATGATAGCCAAATTGTATATTTTTACTTAGGCTATACAAATAATATAAATAATAATAAGCCACTCATTCTGAAATAAATTAAAATAAATTTTCTGTTAATTTGTCAATTGATTTAGTTTCAGCAGCATTTATTGTATATATATATATATATATATATATATATATATATATATATATATATATAATAAGATATATATATAATGCATCGTCTCCAACGTCTCCAATATAACATATAGTTATATATATATATATATATATATATATATATATATATATATATATATATAATTAATGCATATTGCTTTAAACTAAATCAATTGACAGAATTTAACGAAATTTGGCATGAGTGTGTTTTCCATATCTCGGTATCATTTTTCTTTCTTTCTTTTCTTTTCTATCTTTTTTTTTTGAACGAAAATTTCGAATGTCGACTCAAGGATCAGTGAATTTTTTTTAATGTTCAAACACACTAGGATCATACTATAAGTTCTTGCGGCTTGAAATTACAAAAATAGAACCTGACCGCCAAGAAGTAAATTTCATTATTTAAGCACATTTTGTAAATACAAAATGTTAATTGATGTAGTATTTAACGCTGATTACGATATTGAGATCAGATTTAAAAAAATATATATTTTAGACAAAAACCTTACAAATTTTTTATTGTTTGAAATTGCCGCCGTTTTGAAACTGTTGAGCGAATTTTGATTGTTCACCAATTATTCCCCGATTTTAGAATAATCGACTTTTGGGCCAAATTTATTTGAATTTAGATTCGTTTTAGTTATGTTAATATTACTATTATCATTATCATTTAGTTTAGTGTACTTACTACACGCTTGATCGCTACAGTACAATATTTATAGGCTAAAGAAATGTATAGTTTTACAATTTGGTAATAAGCATTGGATTAATATTCTGTAAAAGTAATATGTTTTTACTTTCTTTAGATTTCAAATTTTGTAAAAAAATTCTACAAAACAATTTCTATTTTTCTTTTGCTAAAGTAACTGCACAATATTATAAAGATGAGACCATTTCCATGCAATACAAATAGATTTCTTTACAAAATGTTATATCTGCGGTCATTTGAATGTCTCGAACTGGGTGTTACATGATGGCTATTCCAATAACCGATTTTCCAGTGGAAATTTGTTTAAAACTCATGTATGAACAGTTTAGTTGATATGCTATTTACAACGTCTGCAGCAATCAATTCTTTTTGCAAACTAGGCCGCCTTGGTGACCTAGTTGATAGCGTACTAGACTTTCACCCCGAGGACCCGGGTTCGATTCCCGGCCAGGGCTTGGCATTTTCATATGCTATAAATCATCCCATCGTCTGCATTAGCACAAATGTGCACAATAGTCGGACGTTAAACACCAAAAAAAAAAAAAATGTTGCAAACTATACAGTTAATAAATTTCAAAAAGAAATAAGCGAACAACGTACTGTGTTTACCGCATCTCTTGCGTTCTAGTAATGTTTCTGAAAGTGACCAATAGGTAGCGCTAAACATCTTTTCTTTTGTATATTACAATTAACATACAAAAAACAGAAAAGATTTCATATTAATAAAGGTATTTTGATAAAATAATATTAAAAAAGTGTTGAAATACCAATGAAATTTTAAATTATTTTAATATTTTTATTTAAATGAATGATATAGGTTTGAAATATCACCTCTCAATGATGTAATAGCACCATTTTGCATGCAGTACCGGAAAATAACACTGTATTTTAACATTTACCGGTATGCGCATAATGGTTTTGGCTTGTACCTTAACCCGGTGCCGTGTTCTGGTACAGCTTGTGTGTCCCACGATTAGGCTGTTCCCTGAAGGTAGTGCGTGTGGTTGTAAGTATGCACACAAGCTGGTTTACCTGAGCCGTGTGTCGTTAACTGAATAGCTTAACTACCAGTTTTGGAATACAGCCTGCCACGCTGCGTTACAGCTCTGTGACGCGTAGTGTTACTAGCACCAATGAATTCGATTCGACATAAATACAGATACGGGATGCTCTAGTAGTGCTACATACAGTTCATTCCGTATACATTGAGAGTGGACATAAATACAGATACGGGATGCTCTAGTAGTGCTACAGTTCATTCCGTATACATTGAGAGTGGACATAAATACAGATACGGGATGCTCTAGTAGTGCTACAGTTCATTCCGTATACATTGAAAGTGGACATAAATACAGATACGGGATGCTCTAGTAGTGCTACAGTTCTTTCCGTATACATTGAGAGTGGACATAAATACAGATACGGGATGCTCTAGTAGCGCTACAGTTCATTCCGTATACATTGAGAGTGGACATAAATACAGATACGGATGCTCTAGTAGTGCTTACAGTTTATTCCGTATACATTGAGAGTGGACATAAATACAGACACGGGATGCTCTAGTAGTGCTACAGTTCATTCCGTATACATTGAGAGTGGACATAAATACAGATACGGGATGCTCTAGTAGTGCTACAGTTCATTCCGTATAAATTGAGAGTGGACATAATACAGACACGGGAGGTACTAGTAGTGCTATATTTCATCCCGTATAAATTGAGTGTGGACATAAATACAGGTACGGGACTGGCAAATTTTGTCCTCGCATATCCTAGCACCAATGAATTCGATTCGACACTTCTTGCTTGAAATAAAACATTTTACTAGTTCTGTATTCATTGATATCACTATTACAGACTATGTACTAGGCATATCAGTAGATTACCATACTTCCGATAGGTGAAACCGGCGTATCCAGTTGGTATGAAACCTTCCACTAAGAAAACGTGTAGCTGTGTAAATATTTTCTCTACTTTGTCTGAACAGACAGATGTCCTTGAAAAAAGAAGAAATATTAACACATTTGTACGACACAATAACTAATGAACCCATAAAAAGTATTAAGTCTGTTGATCTGTTAAACTTTTTTTTACAAAGCATCAAATTAAAAATTATAATAGGCCTAAGACTGTTAAAGCAAATGTTCCTAGCAGAAAAAAATTACGTTGGAGTTCGATTAAAAATTAAAGAATTTTGAAACCAAATTTCAGTTTAGTGTTTACAGCAGGGTGTCTACTCTTTTAATTGTAACCGCATGTTACTAATATTATTTAAACATTTCAAACACTTCTTACATAATTTATATAAAATTTTACCTTTCTCTGTTCTATCAAAATATTTCCAAACTATTGATCCTTTTTGGAGGCATTTTATGCTATTAGATTACCCCAAAAAATCACTAAAGCACAACCACTAAAATAACAATAGTAACTTATTTACACTATTTATTTACAACACTCTATTTAACACACTGTTTATTTATATACACTTCCGATATCCCAAAATCATACTATTATATTACAAGAAACTTACAAAAATCCTAATTGCTTAAACTCAGTCAAAGACTATAGAATACTGAATAATTGAATAATACGTCTACTGGACTTACTTTGATATCAATTCCAGGAACTGTGCACACATTTCCGTGTGTTCCAGGAAAAGTGAACACCGAGCGTGCTGGATCAACTGAATAGGCGAACACTACCCAAAAAGTCGACTGTTTTACCTATTCAATGAAATTGACGTTGAGTACGGATATTGGATTCGTAACAGTCAGACAACGAATTGAAACTAGTCGACTAGTCACTAGTCCAGGCGATTCTCAACTGGGTCCAGGTGGACCCCTTGTGAGTCTACTAAATTTTGAAGAGGGTCGATTGAATTACAAGGATCTAGAGAATTTAAATGTTACATCTTGGACTATAAAACCATTTGAAAACGACATGGCCGATATTGATTTCTCGCTACAAGAATAATTGACTGAACTTTAAGAGAATTTGGAACTTAAAATCAACTTTCAAACAAGTGGATATGCCGAATTTTGGAGTTGTAAAGACATTCTCACAAAATACGTAAAATTAACAAGTATCAGCAAACCACTATTGTTAGCATTTCCTTGTTCTTACTTGGTTGAGGCAGGATTCAGCTAAGTAAATAATTTATTGCGAACGGCGAGAAATCGATTTAAGATATCAGAACGTGGTGATTACGATTAATATTAACAAATATTTCCCTGGATATAAGTAAGATAATCGAAGGACATCAACTGCAACGAACTCAATATTTGTCATTTATATTTTATTTAAATTACTGCTTCTATAAACATAATTATATTTTTTTAAAATTGTATTAAATCTACTGAATTGTTCGTAATAAAAGCTTCATTTTCGGTGATATTTGTGCAACACATTGTAAACATATGGAGGTCTACGGAATAAAAAAAATATTTAGGGGGTCGAAGCAGAAATAAAGTTGAGAACCCGTGCACTAGTCGATTGTTTGAAGTACATCACTATCTCGTGGTCCGAGGACTATAAGTAAATCTTCCTAGCTCTTATATTGGTGTCGGGGACTGTAAAACCAACCGCTTTTATAGGTTTCTTAATTTTTTATTTGCTGACGCGTTTTTACCACTGTATCTCCATTATAAACATTTACTTCTGTACTCATACGGGTGAATTTAATCAAGAAATTTTGTAAATGTTGTCGACTATACAACATTGATTAATGCCGTAATTATTTTTATTTAAAATGTTAATTACTTCATATTTTAATGCCGATTATAATGGTGAAATTAGATATTAAAATAAGTATAACATACGAATCACTACTCGCTTCCACCTCGTCGAAACATTGCCCGTGGCAATTATTTGTTCATATCTATAACAATAACTCAGACCGAGACATGTTTTTATGCCCTATCGTATCCGAGATTATGTTTAGAGATATGGTCAAAATTAAGCCAAGTAACGAATTCGGTCAGCCGTCTGGCCTGTGGGGAATTTCACGGACGACAGACTTTATTCTACTTATTTGGACTCAAGGGAACTCGGAGGAGATATTTTCGCGAAACCACAACTTTCCTCTACTGAAACTTTCATATTTTTTCGTTATAAAACTTTCTTTTCTCGCTATAAAATTAACCGCCGCACGCGCTTTCACGCTGCCTTGATGAAAGGGAATTTCCAAAAAAAAAAAAAAAAAAAAAAAAAAAAACAATATCACATCACATAACAAATATTTTTTGTTCCACTTTTTGAAAACCTAATATCGCTATCATTAGACTCTGTAAAATAGCTTTTTAATTTTTAAATTCCATTTTTTAAGTACGGACATTAATCCTGATTGCCATTAGGTTTTTTATAGTATTAACGGAATTTTTATATTTTCATTATTGTAACACAGCTACTAGACCACATGTTTAAATAATTATGATTATGACCTATGTTTTACCGTCTAGTGGTCTTTAGCACACCTTTTACAAGTTTCCTTCAGAACATCTCATAAACTATCAACATTACTAAAAAAACCTGTTATAAATACGAACTTTAACAGAACTATTATATAAAATTAAATGTGGTGATTTCCCAAGTTTTTATATCGGTCATGTATTTCGATCCTAAAAAAAACGATTTAAGGAACTCATACCCAGAAGAAATTTATTCACAAAACTCGTTTTTTCCGAACTTTCGTGGATAAGATCGTAAATTCGAAGACATCCACACCAGCATGGATATATTACGTTTATTTACTAATGACCGAAAGTAAAACTTCTTCGTATATCTCGAAACAATACTTTATATTGCGAGAAGCTTCTTTACACATCGCGTGAAGTAATTGGAGCATATTTAAACTTTTAAATGTCTGAAAATCTTAAAGCGTTCATTACTACAAAATCTTCATTTTCTCTTTTCCTTTCTTCATTAACGATTCCAAGAAGCTTGTTTCTGATCCGTAGTAAAAGTGAATAGCCTGGATGGTTTCAAATGTTTCTTTTGATTTCTTCTCCGATTTTACCTGGACATGATTTAAGTTCCAAGCAGAATGCTAGTATTAGCTCCAAAGTATTTCTGAAAGCAGTATTTTTTCCAAGTTTACAATCGTTGATTTTTTTAAAAGTAGAAGTTATATGAAAGGTTATTTTTATTGTCTAGTTGTTAAGAAATGACTCATTCATTTCATCTGTCCTCTGTATTCCTGAAGTTCAGTTATAACATCGGTTCATTGGAAAATTGTATTTCCATTTATATGCTCGTCTTTTTCGTACATTATTTTTTTAAAAAGAGAATTGGAAAATATTAAATTATTTTTAGATATTTATTTTTTTATCCTCAAAATTGTAAAATATTTATTTAAATAAAGATCCGTGCTCTAATCCTTATCAATAAAACTTTACTGAATATATGTATTTTTCTCTTTATTACTGTATATAACTTCGATTTGATATTTTGTAACTTTTTTTGTTATATTCATTTTTTTGTATGTTGTAAATACATACCGAAAATATCAAAGCATTTTCTACTTTAATAAATAAAATGTCAAACACGTGCTTTTAAAAGCCCCAACTTGACATATTCTTGTCTTTGTAAATTAATATTGAGTACTTATACATTCTTGTATGATGATGCTTACCATGACTTACATAATTTATATGAAGTATAAACTTTTAACAATAATGGATCAGTTGACTTCCTTGTCAGTCCTTTGGAAATGTATTTGATGCCCAAACATAAAAATATTTTTCAATCGTACGTATTCTATCTACTTTTATTCAAATAGGACGAACGTAGGAAAAAAATTCCAAAAGTTGTTGGTGAATTTTCCAAAAAACGCTTTTCTTAACCAACATATACAGAAATATATTAAATATAGATAAATCCTGAACATTTTTTTCAAACTAGGTCTGTAACTTTGTCAAGGTTTTTATGATATTACATGTCGAAATCAAAAATTTAACTTCGGAGGTCTGGAAGTTTACCTAAAAATTGATGGCAAATCAGTATCACTTCTAGGGTTCCACACTAATATTTTTGGTCATGAAACCTATACGGTTTTTGAACAGTGTAACCGTTCAAAAAGGAAAAAAATATACTTTTCCTTCGGTTCGGGTCGGTCTTTACAAAGGCCATTTACGCCAAATTTTATTGTGATCGGTACAAACGTTAACCAGCAAAAGATGCATTAGCTACACAAAAACTAACACGCATGCATTCATAACGGTCCTTGAATTAGCTTACGGACTTCAATTAAAAAAAATATTGTTCTTAAAAAAATATTGAATTTTACAACTCTTTATTTAAATAAAGCATAGCAAGCATGTGTAAACAGAAGTAATTACTGTTACCTTTTTACAATTACATTTTTTTTTACTGAAAAATTCTCTCAATGTAAAGGAAACTTAATGGTGTATGCAGTTTTTTAACCAAATTTATAATTAGATAATAGACATTACCTGGAAAAGTTTTAAAAGCTAGTGAAAGTTGTTTAGAAATATGTTTCCAGATATTTCGCAAGAATGTGAGGTAAAACCGAGTTAAAAGGGTTCACACCTTTTTGCAGGACTACGTAAATAAAATCAATGACTGGAATGTATTTACGTTTCACTGGAATGGTGTAGTCCGAAGGTTACTCACTTTATTTTATTTAAAGGCCAGTGACAAATAAACCTTTTATTTGTGTAAATTTATATATATATATATATATATATATATTTATGTATATATATATATATATATATATATATATATATATATACAACTTATTGATATTGTAAAACAATACCTTATTTTACAATTTAAATTGATTAATTGTATTATTTTTCTTCAAAATTGAAACGATTGACCCTAAATTTATTTCATATTTATTGGTACAATTTACGCGTATTTAACCCCTTTTAAGTTTGTGTGTGTGTGTGTGTGTGTGTGTGTGTGTGTGTGTGTGTGTGTGTGTGTGTGTGTGTGTGTGTGTGTGAACTTCTTCGTATATCTCGAAACAAAGCTTTCTGCGAGAAGCTTCTTTACACATCGCGTGAAGTAATTGGAGCATATTTAAACTTTTAAATGTCTGAAAATCTTAAAGCGTTCATTACTACAAAATCTTCATTTTCTCTTTTCCTTTCTTCATTAACGATCCCAAGAAGCTTATTTCTGATCCGTAGTAAAAGTGAATAGCCTGGATTGTTTCAAATGTTCGTTTGATTTCTTCTCCGATTTTACCTGGACATGATTTAAGTTTCAAAAGTATTACCTCCCAAGTATTTGTGAGAGCAGTATTTTTTAAATTTACAATATTTATATATATATATATATATATATTCAATATGGTGCTAAAATACACACACACACACACACTTCCAAATTCACACGATTTTAACTTACATTTGAATTCGGATGTACTGTAACCACTGCTTTTATTATTATTTTTTTTTAACCAAGTAACTGACGTTAGACTATTAACCACTAAAATAGTTTGTGTTCAAATAAAATCTCCAGAAATCCAGTAAGTTAAATTATTATTATCCGACATTTGCTTTGTTTGTTTCTTACACAGTTTTGGCCAATCGTATTGGCCGATTGTTTTAAAATTTTATTCAGAGGTTACTTTACAAAGCCCGAACAACATATGTGGAAGATATTTTCCCACTTACTTCGGTTTCAAGTTGGCAGACTTTTAATTATAATAACGCGTGTACACAATTTTGTTTGTGTAAGACGTTTGTGTAAGATTTTCTCCATTTACTTTCGAATCAATATGGCGACTAATGATTTAACAATGACTAATGTACGCAGTTTTAAACACATTAACCGATTATTTTGAAATGCGGTAGAAAGGTACCTTGTTAAAACAACAATCGTAATCTTAAAAGTCCGTACGAGAGATTTTCCCATTTACTTTTATTTCAAGATGGCGGTCTCTGATTTGCCAAGACGAGTGTACGCAGTTTTAGCCAAACGCATAATTTATTGTTTTCAAATTTGGTACTAAAATACCTTATATAAAGCCTAAACGACATATGTGTAAGACTTGTTTCCATTCACTTCCGGTTTAATGATGACGAGTGTAGTTGCTGGCTGTTTCCTGTAATACGGTCTGAACAACAAGACCTGTCATAATTTTTTACCGCTAAGAGCACGAAGTTCCCAATAATTTTGTTTTCCTAAAATTATTACAGTTACCGGTTAAATTGACGGAAAGGTTAAAAAAGCGATAGAGCTCTGTCGTGGATCAGTGACCGAGCAATTAAGATAAAATATACTGCGGGATGTACTGTTCTTTGAATTACCAGTAAGTAGATATATGTAGAGGTTACGGAGTTTGATAGCCTAAGGAGTTACGGAGCTGATTGTGCTATTGTGCATGTAAGCTTCTTATACACAGTTCAGTAGACTGGTTTTCTCAATGAGTTCAATGGATTTGGTTCTCTCCTCTTCGCCCCCTGCCAAAAATAGCCTCACACCGCAGTTTCCTTATCCTTGTTATTTATTTAGTCTACATAATTTATCTCAATAAAGATTGGTGTCAGCGTGTAGTTTCATGTATATAGTAACGTATACATAATTTATAAGAGCATGGGATAAAGCACATTGTAACTCAATTGAGCTACTTTTAGAAATTAAGGTGGTGACTTTGCTAAAAAGAGCAATTTTTTTCAATGTTTTTAGTGTTAGCTTTGGCGAGAGGAGTGAATAGAAAAAAATTGTCACGACCGTTTTTAATGTAAAGTAGATATGAAACGGAAACGAAAAAAAGAATTCCGTCTATCTATTTCTGTCTCTTTTTCTTCCTCCTTTTCGATAACAGTACACGCGTATAGCCGTTTATAATACATTCGAAATTAATATAAACGTTTATAATAATTGTTGTTAATATTCCTAGTTTTTATCAACATAACCTGAAACTTATTACAGCTTATCAGCTGTTTAATGAAATCTGCTGATCGTTAGGAAATAATATAAAACAACTGATCTTTTAACCATAACTACAATATATATATATATATATATATATATATATATATATATATATATATATATATATATACATACATATTATCAAACTAGGTTCATTTATTTATTTATTTAAACAAAACAATATATTGTAAATATATCTTCAAACTAATTATATATTCAGCAAAGATATTGAAAAAGCTTCACTTCTGTTGGTAACTCACCGAATTCCACATGTGTAATTTTTTTGTTATTTTACAGTTCAAAATCTCCTTCTTAAGAAGATGTACAATTTGTATGTTTTTTTATGAAATGAATTTGTAAAAAAAAATATTCCCGTGGTATGTTCAACAAAGTGAATACAATTTTCAGTGTCAAGAACGGTCACAGCTGAGTAATTTTTATACTCATTCATTGAAACCTGCCACATAATATAATTATTCTGATTATAGTATTACTTATAATGAATGAAACTATATAGTTTTAATATTTCACTTTTATGTATTGGTTAACCTGTATTGTACTAAAGGTAAGAAGTTGTTATTTTATTGCATATGTTTTGTTGTTATTGTTGATTTACCGAAAGTTGTATTTTTCAGCAATTAGGTAAATATTTTTCAGGAACTAAAAAAAGATAATACGATTTTCTTTAATTATTTTTCATGCTATACTGTAACAACGAAAACTCAGTTATTTTAATTATAATAAGAAAATATTTTATTAAAAATATATATGTTTGTTAATTAAAATATATGTTGTTAAATGTCTTCTTAAAGTAATAGGAATATCTGATCAAGATGATAATAAGCCGCTCGACATCAGACAAGTTTTTGTAGTGTGTTTATTTATATAATAAACTTAAGTCCGAATATAGTGAAAGTTCGATTAATACTCGATTTGTGTTACCTAGGTATCGATTGACAATTAGTAAAAGAAGCTATTTGTATTATGCTAGGAAGTAATTTAATGAACTACCTAATAGTATGAAAAATCTAAGTGTGAGTAAAAATACTCAAAAAAAAAAAATCAATCAAACAACAAATTAAGAAAAAGTTTTGTGTTATATCAATTTTTCCTTAAAATTGAATTAAAAATTGTATAAATAAATTAATTTACAATAATGTTAACTATCTTATTATCATATTATATTATCTTATTAGCATATTATTATTATTATTATTATTATTATATTAACTAAAGTTTGTAAAATATAAAAATTATATATATTATATAAAATTATATATATATATATATATATATATATAGGCTATATGTATAATAAAAATGTACTGTAAGCCTTTAGTATAAGAATCTGCAAAATTATGATTTTTACGTAGCATTTTTAAATGTCGAAGTATGAAGTGAACCATGATTTTTTAAAGAAAAAACAATACTGTAATACTTCTTATCAGTTTTAATAAAACTGTTCATAAGAAAGAATAGGGGGAAGTAATCTTTTAAAACGTTGTAATACAAAACAGCCAGGTCAAGCGTAAGACGAGTAATAGTGATACAGTGATACACGTCATGTATCAAAAGCGCATTATTTCTTTACAGGCACACTCTGCATCTATCAAGATTTTTTTAATGCTAATGAGGACGAGAGGGCGTAAAGGAAAAGCAACGGGAGTAACTGCGGCTAAAACTAAAATTCTTAATCCTTAAGGTGCGCAGTTCAGAGATACAGTAGACTGATCGGTGCTTTAGTCACATCGACCACCGAGTCCCCTGCCCACATATTGAACGAGTAATATTTGGTTTTGACAAATCGCTTATAATAATAGTATGTTTATTAAACATTGAGAAAAAGCTCAGAGCATATCTGTATTTAGTTAAAATAAAAAAATAATGAAAAAAACTGAAAACAAACTTTAAAATACAACTATTGAATAGTCAACCACACTTTTGGCCAGGTTGACAACCTAAAAAAATTAAATTGTACTTCAAACAAAACCATATAAAACCAAGGGAAATAAATCGTACAGAAAAAAATACACAGCATGTTAAGTATTTTCTTAATGAAACAAAATTACGGAAAAAGAAAGTCAAAATTATAAATAAGAATTAAATTCACGGACAATAAATTGTCAATGTAAAAAAAACTTTTAAAAAAATTTATACAAATTTCACGCGTTCAATAAATGTACAACTGTCCTTTCTTCTAAAAATGAAACTTCAAAATATTTGTTCCTTACATTACACAAAATAAAACCTCTACCCGTGAAATGTACAATGGTTTCCTCCCGAGAACTGCACAGAGAACAATGTAATCTCTTCCTCCCTGCCTGATCAAGCGTTAAGAAGTAACCTGGTACGCCTTGCTTTATGGAAAAATCACTACTATGCCACTAACCGCTTCATCCAATCACAAAACACCAAATACTGTACGCCTATGATACTGTTAAAATTTAATTTTTAAATTCATCCGAAATAACTTGCATATTTAACCTGACTGTATTCAATTGGCAGCCTATTTAGAAAGAGGGAGGTTAAAGTACGTGCATTATACGTAAAAACTGCTGCATTTGTAAAGATTTTTAAAGAAGAAACAATTATCGCATTTATTTTTCTGGAAAAAATAGCAAGCCGATTGAAAGAGTAAACTGGATTTGTTGGCATCCTGGAGAATGCCTACGTAACAAAAAAATGTTTTTTATTTGCGCGCGCGCAAGCACGTGCGTGTCTGTCTGTATGTATGTTAATTATTGAAATTTAAACTAATTTATTGATGATGATAAAATTTGACACATGGTGTATGACCAACCAGGCTTGCCTTTTTCCAAAGAGTGAAAACGGGACAAGAGACCGGTTGGAGAGAGTGGAAAACGCGCCACTAGGCCAAAAGATGTTTTCTAAAAAAGAAAATTGTGAATTTTTTTTACTACAAAAACGTATTTTTAGGCAACCATAAAAAAGTATTTTTGTAGACGTAAATTATTCTTCCTTTAGAAAAACTAACTTAACTGCTTTTATATCATTCATACTTTTTCCAAGAAATATTTTGTTTAATGCTTTAATTTTTTTATAACAGTCTGAGCAGGTGAGAACCATGCATAATATTCAAGCTCTTACAGTTGACTCTAGTATCAAATTTGCGTCTTCAAATATTATTTATTAACGAAAATATTCTTTCCAGTTTCAGCAGGGGCTGATTAACCTGATTCGATGTTATGCTAGTCACTGCCAACCGGATTAATATTCTGTTTTGAATCGCCAGTGTATATTATTAATAGCCAGCCTTTATAATCTACACAACAGTTTTAAATTCAAAATATAAGTTCTCAGAACTCTAGATTCAACTTTTATTTTACTGTCATTTTTGACTGCTAACCGGGATATTCACAAATCCGGCCGGGACACCGAAACAAAATCCCAAAACTGGGTTTGTCCCGTTTAAACTGGGACGTATAGCAACCGTATAACGTTATTTTTTTACTTTTTCAAAAACGTTTTGTTTAAATACTTTTTTGTGAAAATAAATAAAAATAATCTAGGCTACGCGAAAGTGATAACACATGAAAAATTATATAAGTGTGGCTTGCAAAGTTTAGACATAAGGTAACTCTTAAGGGGATAAATCCAATATGTCGGAAGTGTGGTGAGACTTAAGTTCGAACGCTAAACTAAGTTTGGTCCACGTGGAATAAGAGAAAGCTGGGCTGATCACATTCTACGTACATGATAGCCTGCGTTAACATTCTAGAACAACGTGACCACGCATTTACTGCTTTTAGAATTCTCTACGGAAAATGAGCTATAGTACCGGTATCTCGATAAGACCACGACCCGCGACTTTCAAATGAGCCCCAGCCTTGCGTGTGTGCGCCCGCACGCGCGTGTATGTGTGTGTTTAACTAATTAACCAATTTTAGTGAAATTTTACATCATGGTTTGATATCCACATATATCTAACTCGTTTTTTAATTAAATAGGTTTTGAACCGCCTTTTCGTAAAAAAATTGTTCAAATTGGATTTGCTAAATTATCTCTACTGGTTTTGATGAGGTCTCACTCAAATATACATCATTGCAAAAAAAACGAATGGGTCACTAAATCCATCGAAGTTCGGTGCAATCAAAGAAAAAAAAAGATAGATAAATGAAGTCAGTGTAGCGTATTTTAAATTATAAAACGTCCGGAAATTAACCCTGAAAGCTGTCGTTTCATTTTATTTTCCCGATTTACTCTCAAACCGTAAACTACTTTCGTTTAAAATTTGTTACACAGACTTAAATTATAGTATCTCATAAATAACTAAAATTTTAAGAATAATCTGATTAACATGTTTGAAGGTTAAGCAGATTTCCAGTTTATTGTGTCTAGGTTATGCGGGAAAATTTGTGTTATATTTTTCATTTTCAATTCATTTCATGTCAAATTAGTTTATTTGTGGTAAAAAAAAGTTTCTTTATTTTATTTTTAAATCGCACGTATAAAGTTCACTTAAATTATTCGATTTTAACCTTTTGTTTTTCTGTATTTAAACGGGGAAAATCTTTTTTTTATCTAACACCATCTTAAAGAAAAACAATCCAGTGAAGTAAAAATTGACATTTATTGTTTCGTATGTTCAAAATTCCTTAATATATCAATAAGTACGGTAATCGGATTTCCTTAAATTTTATTGTTTCCTAGTATGATTGCGTATAGACTGTGTGTGTGTGTGTGTGTGTGTGTGTGTGTGTGTGTGTGTGTGTGTGTGTGTGTGTGTGTGTGTGTGTGTGTGTGTGTGTGTGTGTGTGTGTGTGTGTGTGTGTGTGTGTGTGTGTGTGTGTGTGTGTGTGTGTGTGCGCGCGCGCGTGTGTTTGCAAAAAAGATTTTGAGGTCCCCCGAGGCTTTTGTTTAGGTTTAATTCTTCCCCAGAGTATACAAACTTAAACAGCTGTAAATATAGATCACATAAGAATAAATAATTATATATATATATATATATATATATATATATATATATATATGTATGTATGTATGTATGTATGTATGTATGTAGGTATGTATGTATATATAAAAGAAGTCGTGAACAAGTGAACAGAAGAAGAGAACAGAGTGAGAAGAGAGAATCTTGCACCCGAGTTTAATCAATATAGAATGCCGAAGCCAGCCCGGGATGAAGCCCAGGTCAGCGCACGGAGCTGCGACTAAAAAACTCCGCGAAAATATTGAACAAACTTTCTCCCAAAACCAAATCAGTTTTCCGCTTTAGATCTAGAAAAAAACCAACAGAAATAGGGCGAGTTGCAGTTTTTAAAAATCGGACATGGGACGAACTGATGCATCACGATTGCCTTTAATACGCGCTGAAACACGTCCGTCAAAAAATTGCTAGACGTATACAAACACTGCGAAATAAAAATCGTAGTAAGAACAACCTGTTGCACTGTGTTGCAATTTGTATTTTATCTCTGCTTTACTAAGCAGAAATAAATTTAAATAAAATAAGCTAACAATATTTTTTTCTCACATTAAAGAAGCGATTTTTTTCAAATTTAAACAATTGTTGTTATATCTACCTTTTAAAATCTGATTTTACCGTCCGAAGTAGCATTAATTACTGTATATTTTCAACAAAAATTCTGATTGGGGCAGATTTAAAGTTTAATTACGATAATTAAATCACATTTTCAAATTCGTTTGAAATTTAAAAAGAGTTGATTAAATTTTTGAAACAGCTGCCATTTTGAAACAGTTGAACGGGTTTTTTGAATTGAACAAAAAAAACGAACATCGCTTAGTCGTTACTAAAATCAACTTTTGTGCCACGTTTGAACCAGTTTTGTACAAATTATCATTTTGAACTTAAACATTTAAAATACAAAAATTAATTCTGAGCGTTATCACATTTAAAAAAATTTGAATGGAAAAGTTTTAATGGAAAAGTTAAACAGTTTTAAAATTTGAAATGGTGGTTAACGAATTTGTGAAAGTTGAACCCAATTTGAACAAAATCAGAATTAAAATCGCGAAATAAAAAAATACATTGTATTTAATCACTAATATTCTAACTAAATTTATAATAATGTAGGCCTGATATGACAAATTATTAAGAGATATGACGTTTCCTGAGAGAACGTTGGATGAGTTTTCTTATTCTGTGAATAAAGTAAATTCACAGAAAAACTTTATTGCTTTGGACTTTTATAGAATACAGGCCTACCTTAGCATTGTTGAGCTTTAGTTACCTGAAAGTTGATTTTAATATTACTTGCAACCATTAAATAGAAAGATGTCACAAAATGTTATTGCAGTTTAGAAATACATAATGCAAATAAACATTTGGAAAAGTTTTATAAAGTGAAGTTATTTAATAATAAGTTTACCGGCACTTAGTTTATACTTGGAAGGGGAAACGTAGTGGGTATACTGCGATGTAAAAAAAGGCAACTAACTCGTTAATTCATCTTCAGAAGTTCGTTTCTGTCTATATTAGCAAAGTTAACTTATTAAAAAAAGCTATTTATTAATTCAAAAAATATTTGTTTTTATGGCCGCGTACCACTTGAATTGCCTTCGTGTACCACTGGTTGGAAAAATCTAGCCTAGTCTTATCTACTTGTATTAACATCGATGTTAAATTCTAGAAGATTATAGTGTTCTATGACACTATAATATTCTTTACTTCAGCCAAATAGTGTAATATTTAAGCAGGTCAAAGTCGAAATATTCAAATGAAATAATTTCTTGTATGGTAAAAGTGGTTTAAAAATCGTTTTATTTACTAAGTGATAAACAACTTTAGCCTAATGCGCCCTATTTCGGTAACCGTTGACATAACAAAAATAAAATAAAATAGAATTAATGGTAATTAAACAATATTTAATTTTGATAAGAATTAAATTTTCTGTAGGACTAATACTTTGCAAGATATTTTAAAAAACAAAAATGTTGATTTTAACCCCTTAAATGTTGAGTTTAAAGTTGTGTTGTTGTACACTATCAACTTTAATGTGTCATATCTCCGTTAGTATTGGCACAATAGCAAAAAAATCAAATTAAAAATAATTTAATTACATGTAATTTTGACAAGAAAAACGTTTTTTGGGTCTTTAATATTTACAAAGTTACGGGTGAAAAGTACATAAAAAAAAATTTCGTCACTTTTAATCCCGCCACTTATTCAAAAATGTCGATTTTACACCATTAACCATCCGGAATATTTAATCTTACAAACTGAGATACCTTTCTGCGAAATTTGGTAATTCAAAGATCGTTTTTAAGAAAATTTGAGTTTTAAGTTCTGATGTACATTATTAATTTTAAAGTGTTATATTTCCGTTAATATTGGCACAATAGCAAGTACAAAAAAAATTCAAAAATAATTTAATTACCTGTAATTTTTACAAGAACACAATTTTTTGTGTCTTCAATATTTACAGAGTTATAGGTGAAAAATGTAAGACTACATAAAAACCAATTTTGCCACTTTTCCCCCCCCCCACTTCCTAAATGTCAGAGCGGCAGACGGTACAGTTTACAAACACTTCAAAAAAATTTGTACAAAAGGTTGCTTAAAAATCAGACACTTGTTTTTTTACGGATTCATGTCTTTTCCTGTTTCACATATGAGCTAGTCGGCGTGCCGGACCGTGGTAATCCCCTACCACGAGTCCGACTGAATCGTGTTTTGCACTAGAGCCCAAACGTACACCAGTCCTTTTTAAAACGTAGGTTTTTTTTTTTTTTTTTTAATTTTTAAAGTGCACATATTTTGTTGAAAAACAAAGAAGACGAAAATAGCTGCGGCCGCACATTTATTTTTTTTGCTCTGATGATGGATGTTAAGAGGCAGAAGAAACGTGTATGGATGAAAGAATGGTTCAGAAACACATATAAATTTTCTTTTTTATATTTTTTTAAGAAATACAAGTTCAGGAACCCGCAGATTATAAAAAACTTTTACAAATGGGTGAAAATAGTTTTGATGAATTGTGGAATTTATTACAATATATAATTGAGAAAATATAAATGCATATGAGAGATACTATCTCAGCTGAGGATAGGTTGATCGCGACATTTCGATTCCTAGCGACTAGATGAAGTTAAGAAGATCTGAAATTCAACACGGCTATTTCCCATAAACAATTTTTTCTTCTCTCTCTCTCTCTCTCTCTCTCTCTCTATATATATATATATATATATATATATATATATATATATATATATATATAATATATATTGCATAATGCATGGTACATAATACATAACACTTAATGCATTAACATATAATACATAATAATCTGTATATTATCACTGTACAAGATGATACAATGCAATACAAGAGAGGTTTGCATGACGCTAGAAAACTTCACAAGAGAAAGCGAGACGCAAAAGTGGCGCGCCTAAAAATGTTTTCACTTTAAAAATCCACAACATGCGTGAACATTATTTCTTTTGTTATTTAACGAAATTTCATTTTCGTTTAATTTTGTAATGTTTTATCTGTGAGAGTTTAGATCCACTATAATTATAACACAAGCCTTCAAAAGTTAAACTCTAGCTATACGTATTAGAAGTATAGCCGCCATTATAAAATGCTTGCTCGATATCAGAATCTAATATCGAGATAATTGGACTATTTGCCACTACGAACGCTGCAAGCTGCAAGGACAGGGGTAAGACGTTTGTGAAAGCATACAGTACTATTATCTATTTAACTGTAGTTGTACACTTTGCCGCAAGGTGTCACCAACAGCAAGCGCTCACATATTTCTCTAAGGGTTATCATTATATTCAATGGTAATACATAATAACAAGTTTAAAAACTTGAATATGAATTTGTGTAAACAACAAATTCTGGAGCCTAAATCATACACTAGGTTCTAAGTCTTGTGATAATTTTAATTTTGATTAAATCTTGTGACTTCTGCCAGCTGAATTGTGTAATATCCGATCCTGTATCAAGTAACTGTAAAGTTTCCACATTGACATGCTTAATCTCTTCTCATGCCGTATTGTTTATTCCTTGATTAAGTCAATTATTTCTGAATGTAAGTCAGTATTTCTTTGATACCATGTATTTGACACTGCATGGATTGACTTCGCTGAACTAACAGTCGATTAGAACCAAGCCTTGTTACGCCCCCAGAGCTCTATATTGACTTTTTATGTAAAAATAGATCTAATGATTGTCAGATAAAGAAATATTTAATTGAAAAGGTAGTTGTGATTTTTGTCTAATCGGCCATCGAATCTGGCCTATTTTCAAATGAATCTGTTCTATCGTTTCACGAATATGTTTTTTTCACGTGAAGCGTTTGTCAAGGTACATGCCCAGATATTTTACTAAATCTTATTGCTGTGTAAGTTATACACGCATCGGCCCGTGTTTCGCAAAGCAAAAGTAATGTGAACTGTTTTTTCCTCATTAAGATTTATTTTTCAGTCACGGTTCCGCTGAGAGGTGTCTTTTTCTCACTAAATATTAAATGTATTGTTTGCGAAATCTAGATTAATCTATAATTCTATACGCTATCGAGTTCAAGTAATAGAACAAAGTTAAGTTATTTAACAAAGTTAAGTTATTGTATATAAAATTTTTTATCGTAATCGAATAAATATAATTTAGCAATTTTCTTTCATAAAATCGATAGTTTGCAGTTAAATATTTCTTTTGAAACTCCGTTGCTGTACTTACTTTGAATGGTTCTTGTTTTAGTGTTTTTGAAAATTTTAAACCCAATTGATTTTTTTCATGAATGACAGCGTTTCCTGTATCAATGAATATTTTTAGGTTATTTTTAGGAAAGTAAACATAAAGTAAGTCATTTGTATTATTTTCATTGTGCATTGCGGATAATCTGTTTTTAGTGTTGTAAGTCCTAAAAATATTCTACGGGAATTCATTTTCTCGCGTGAATCTGCATGAATTGTCTCCTGAATCGAATAATTGACGTCGTTGTATTTGTTTCGTGTATCCTCATATTCATTCGAGAAGTTAAATTAAAACCAATCGACTTTTTCACGAGTGACAGCGTTTCCGGTATAAATGAATATTTATAGGTTAGTTTTAGGAACGTAAACATAAAGTATATAATTTTTTTAATTTTCAATATGCATTACGGAAAATTTCTTTTTAGTGTTGTAAGTCCTAAAAATATTCTGCGGGAATTCATTTTCTCGCGTGAATCTGCATGAATTGTCTTCTGGGATCGAATAATTGACTTCATTGTATTTGTTTTGTGTTTCGTCATAATCATTCGAGAAGTTACAATTAATTGTGATATGTTCTGACAACGAACTTACACAAAGCTGATGAATAAAAAATAATCTTATTCCAAAAAGATACCAAACAAAAGTACATTTAGGATTACTCGGATATTACAGAAAAATCATTAAATTTGTTTCCAAAATAACTAAATTCAGTATATATATATATATATATATATATATATATATATATTTATTTATTTATTTATTTATATAATTATCAACTTCGTATTCTTCAATCGTAGATTTATTCTTTGTTTATAACGCTTACATATATTTAATTTGAATAATTACAACAATGCATGATTTTCTTTTAAAAAATACAAGAGATAGAAAAATTCACATAATAATATGTGACACATAATAATAATACACTGACAATAATATGTATTGTCAGCCTACTTTTAGTTGAATAGGTAATTAAGCTTGTTTCAAAAAAAATTACAATAATTAACCGTAAAGCTAATTAATTAACCGTAAAGTACAGAGAAAAAAATTAAGAAAGTATGTTATTTACACATATGTAAAGACGTCTTATATAAGTTGATCTTATTTCTTTCATTCACTTTTGAAAACAATTCTGATGCTTTTTTTTATCCGAAACTGACTTGAATGAATGCAGTCTGCAAAGCAACAGAGCTCTAAGCGAGGATTTTGCCGATACATTATTCACAATTGAGCTTAAAGTGGAAGAGGGGTGGTGCGGTGGTGTAAGGTAAACATTTTAAATAAGGGTTAAAAGGTTTCCTCTAGAATACCTTTAATATTGGTTAACGCATTTCCTAGTTAAATACCTGAACAGAGAGGGAATGCATTTCCTTCCGAATCAGTTGGGCGTAACTTCTGGTATTATTCAACGTGATGATGATATTTTGATTTAATGAAAAGCAATAAAATACAACAATTGAAATAATTAATTGTGAGAAACGTTGCATTAACAATCTGGGTGAATATATTTACAATGTATTTAATATATTTATAACTACGCGCCTGAGGACTCTGTCGGCCATATTGAATCTGTTCCGTATAAAACTAATTTAAATTATCGTTACAGATTACTCCTGTATTTGTTAAGATAAAGTTATATTTGATATGTACTTTTAAAGGACTTGTATGTGGGATTTTGGTCTGCGTTTTATATTTGCATTTTAAAGTTGGAACAATACATTTACTAAGACATTTTCCATTATTTGTGTATATAGATACACGTTTTCCTATATGTACGCGGAGAGAATAAAAATATTGAAAGAACACATTTCAAAGTAATGCAAAATAAAAATAATTACTTTTAAAAAATATTAAAAAACACGAACGCTAAAACACAAAATACAATTAAATATATGAAAACAAGGTATTAGAATAAATTCTGAAGAATATTTTCCGAGTATTTAGTTAATAAATTATGAATTCACATGTTAAGTTTATACAACAGTGCAACTCTTTTACTGTGTTATAATCAATGCAGTATACCCTATCCCTGACAAACGTTCGGGATAATTTGAACATTGCACGCTGTATCTTGCATTATTTAGAAAATTTTGATCTTTCATTAACAATTTAAATGCAGTCGGTGGCTGCATCTCTATGTATTTGCACTAAACAGACCCTTGGTTGAATAACAATAATTTATTATTTTATCCTAGCAACTTATTTATTCTATCTGAAATTACCTATAAGTTTTTCCTATTTATTCACCCGAATTTTACCCCTTTGGAGGTGGTTTGGATGAAAGATATGTAGCCTATGACACTTCTGGGGAAATAAGGAATTCAACGAGTTAAGGTAGATCAAAATCGGACGAACCTTTAACAAGTTATTATGGAACAAACAAACATACATACATACATACATACATACTTACCCGGTACTGGAAACATAGTACTCCTTTTTTGGCAGTCGTGTAATTACTTGGTATCCATGCATTAACTTGGACATTTCCCATCATTTGTATAAACAGAATCAATATATTTACTCAGATTTTTGCTTCCATTTTTGAATATAAAACAATGCATTTACTTCGACATTTTCTATCATTTGTATAAACAGAAACAATACATTTACTCACATTTTTGCTTCCATTTTTGTATATAAAACAATACATTTACTTGACATTTTTTATCACTTGTATAAACAGAAACAATACATTTACTTGACATTTTTTATCACTTGTATAAACAGAAACAATACATTTACTCAGATTTTTACTTCCATGTTTGTATATAAAACAATACATTTACTTAACATTTTTTATCACTTGTATAAACAGAAACAATACATTTACTCAGATTTTTACTTCCATTTTTGTAAATAAAATAATACATTTACTTGGACATTTCCCATCATTTCTGTTTATAGAAACTTTTTATTTACTCGATTATTTGACATAATTTGTGTATAAAGAAACAATTTATTTATTCGGAACTTTACCATACAAATTTAACTTGTGTTTAACGAAACTATTTATTCGTACATTAAACATAATTTGTGTATAAAGAAACAATTTATTCATTCAGAACTTTACCATACAAATTTAATTTGTGTATAAGGAAATTTTTATTCCGAAAATTGCCATAACTTGTGTATACAGAAACAATTTATTTGTTCAGAAATTAGGCAACATTTGAAAACCATAGATGATTCATACTCTCAAAACGTGTATTGTTTCTATATACGTATATGAATAGCGTATTTATGAACAAAACCATAATGAAGACCAAAAAAATTACTGTTGGAAATTTGCTTCCATCACGTCAGAGAGACAGATGGCGTCTATATTAATATTTAGTTTTAACAAATTCTGATAAAACCACATTTAAAAATTTAAAATAATCACGCGTACCAACCCTATAATAGTACAGCCTACAGTCCGTATCTTCATGACAGCAATAATCACCAGGAAAAAATAAATAGAAAAACATTTATTGGATCCTGTTAAAACAGCTCACGTCACTCTTTCATATTTCAACAAAGTTTAAAATACTCCCAAAGCCTAGTGTGTTTCCGTCCAATTATTATCTACTCTAAAACGAGGAAACAAATGTTTTTTTTGAAGTTTGTATTACCTTTATTTTAACAAATAAAACAAACGTTTCATTTAAAGTTTATTTTCCCTTTACTGGTGGTGTTAACAAATCCTTTGTAATTTGCATATGGCGTCGTAACCCTTTGATCTATGTAACACAGTTTACCAAACATTAATAATTCTAACGTTAAAGTAACACACACGTTTGTAAAAAGGATAATTGATCTATGGGCTATTAATTATTAAAATAATTTATTGCTAGCTTCCCTTAAATACCTGTATTTTATAACGGAATATTTTCCTTTGTCTAATTCACGAGTATTGATGAGGATTATCATTAGTTAATTAGCAACAGAAAAGATTAGCAATAAATGTAATACCCAAAACCAGTAGGCCTACAGTGAAATAAGCGGCGATCTTGACCCCTGGATGTCTGTGGACCCAGTCAGACATATTGAATTATTTCCAATAAGACGATATTATTCTGTTAATTAACGATACAAATTACTCCGCTATCTGTAATTTTGTTAGAGATAAAATCACGTTTTATATCTCACTTTAAAATTCTTGTACGTGGGAATGTGAAAAGATTTTTACATTTTCTTTCAGTTGTTGCCTTGTACTTAGCCTATTAATACCGCAGTATTTTTAAAAGAAAAACATACACAAATTATAAAAAAAGACTACGTTTCGACATACAAGACCTTTTTTAAATGACATTTTAAAAAATGAAAGTTCAAACCATTTTTAAGGTAAACAACTGTTGAATTTATCAGCATCTTAAAATAACATTAATCTTATGGGGGACAAGTCAATATGGGTAACCAGGGTCTTAAGGCTTTTAAGGCATTGCGCTGCGTGCGTGTGTGCATGCGTGCGTGTGTTATATTAAGATCCTGTTTACATACGTTTGACACAAATGATTCCAGAAAAACTATTGTTTCGACTTGTAGCATCTTCGAAGTGGTTCTCGCTGTTAGTCCGAAGTCGAACTGACTTCACTTTATACATAGACTATATTGTATAAGTGTGTATGTAGACCTGTAAGTGTGAGTGTGTTTGAAATTTTAAAAAAATTTGATGCAAACTCGACTCAAAATTCGATTTTGGTAATACATTTAAGATAAATTTCTTTTCCTATAACAACTTTTAGATTAATATTTTCTAATTTGCGGCCATTTTAAATCTTAAAAATGTAATCATTTCTATCATTATTATTTTTATTATTACCTTTATTATTTTTTAAATTAAAATATCTTACAGTTTTTGTTCTCACTTCATTATGTACTAGGCGTTAAAATCAGCAAAAATTAGCATTTTAAAATGTCAAATTCTGTTGAAATAACAAAACTGAATCTGACGGTGGTCAGGTTTAATTTTTATATTTTTGTAGTCATTTAAAAATTTTAATATGTCTATTTATAGCGATTTGATTCAATTTTTTTTTATTTTTCATTTTTTATTTGACAATTTTATTGTACACAACTTAGTACATATATTTGTACAAAAGTATATAGTTAATATTTAATTAATATGATATATGAAAAAGGAAAGCGCCCCCCCCCAGTGACGGTACCCATTTATTATGCCAATGTTACTTTTCATACTGAATAAATTTTATAATTTCAATAATTCAACATAGCCACCGGCCCACATATTTAAATAATTAGGATTATGACCTATTTTTCCGTCTAATGGTCTATTTACTCACCTCGTAAAGGCTGCCGCGGTTTCGAATCATTACTGTTTTATCTTCAGGACGTAATAGAAAACGTCAAATTCCTCTGTCGAGGTCATCACAAAGTTAAACAAAACATTGAAAAAACAAGTCGCAAAAACTAAAAGTGCAACTCGTACAGCAGTCCGGAATGTAACGATACGAGTTGCACGTATAATGCAAAACAAACCTTATTTTCAAAATTATTAAGGATAACCTAGCTGTTACCCGTTGCGGCTTTGCCTGCAATTTTAATGTAGGCAATAAAATTTATAGTCGATTTTCAAAATCAGAATAGGTTCATTTCATTTTGATATATTTTTATATACAATATTATACGATTTATGTTTTCGGCCAAGACATTATAACTTAGTGTAACTGAATCGAAGAGCTGCTGTCACTTCGGGAAGTTCAAAGTCGAAGTGAAGGGTTGAATTTCTAACGTACCAAGGTACATTTGTAATAAGTCTGGGAATCGATTTTGGAGAGTTTGGACGCACCTTGTGACTTGAAGGCAGATACTCACATAGAACGTACATATTGCCAAAACGGTCTTATAAGTTATAGTTATGTTAGTGTTTTGTAACGCAGTAGAAGAGTAGATGAAGGTTTTATTAATACCTTAACTGAAATATTCGGTTTCGTATTTTCTTTACTAAGTTTGAGATAAGTTGGTCCCATGTTTGTTGTTTAAAATTAGTCCGAGGTACTTAACTGAGTCTGCCACTGGGTCTGCTGACCGGTCTGATAATAATGGATGGTAGATAATGTTCCTTTCATAAGTGAATTTAAATAGCTTTGATTTCTGAAGTTGCATCTGCACTTCGCATTTTTTGAAGTGACTACTTGTTATCTCGGGGTATGGGTGTATCTTTTGCACGGGGAAAAATTCAGTTTGCCGTCACGCTCAACCGTCACAGACCGCTAAAAACATATCCATAAACTCACTCTAGTGAACATTATTATTCCAAAAATTATTACATCACATTATTATTTTTTTAGTAATTTATAAAATGTATTTTTGAACTGAAAACTTGTGTGGTCACGGTTAGCAAAACATGGATATAAACATTTGCTTTCGCGTCACGCTTGAATCCGTAACGCATACCTCACAGCATATATAGTTCTTGTATATACCTAGACTGGAAGTGACTATTTCTAAACAGCTGATATCGCAAAATAGCTTCAACATCATTTCAATTGAGTTTATATTTATTGTTCTTGCTAAATTTAAAAATGTGTATTTTCTAAATTTGTAAAGTTAAATTATTTAATGTAGGGCTATATGACCTATACCAATTTTTTATTGCCAGAATCACAAATATTATATTTATTATTATACTTAGACAATATAAATGTCATGTATAACTGCAGAAGAGGGTCATGTATAAGAGGGTTACAAGAACCGTTAGTATCTGTTACGCCTACTACAAATCCAACTAATTCAGGTTAACATGATGTAACTAATTTTATTAAGGAATTCTTAGTAACCCAATACAATTGGACAGTATGTGTCAAGAAGTAAATATTTCATTTGTGGAACAACTCATTATGTCATACCTTTTGTCGAACGCTTTTTCAGTATCCAGAAATAATGCAAAACAAACCTTATTTTCAAAATTATTAAGGATAACCTAGCTGTTACCCGTTGCGGCTTTGCCTGCAATTTTAATGTAGGCAATAAAATTTATAGTCGATTTTCAAAATCAGAATAGGTTCATTTCATTTTGATATATTTTTATATACAATATTATACGATTTATGTTTTCGGCCAAGACATATAAATTTTTTCTACTCGATACTCTAAAACCTGTTTTAAAACCCTGGCCCTGTCATATTTTAATAAAATACAGTATTATGAAAAAATCATTATTATACAATTAAACTGGAATAGTATTGTGTTTATATCAGGTACCTAAACCGTGTTCATGCTAAATTTAATATCAATTGGTCCAGTAGTTAAAGTGTGATTGAATAACAAACAAATGAACAAAAAACAAACTTTCAGAAATATAATAGGATTAGCTGTTACCCATCACGGCTTTGCCCGCAATCATAATATACATTAAAGTTCACGCATCACCGTGTTAGGAACAACAACCGTGTCAGTTAGGTTTTAGTGTTTTTTTTTTTTGTTTTTTTTTAATAAAGGTTTTTAACGCATCACCGTGTTAGGTCTAACAACCGTGTTAGTTAAGTTATGTAGTACTTTTTTAAAAATAATTTTTTTCCTGAATCACCGTATTAGGTCCAACAACCGTGTCAGTTAGGTTATGGAGTACTGTTTTTTAAAAAAATAAATAAAGGTTTTTTTAATGCATCACCGTGTTAGTCTTAACAACCATGTTAGTTAGCTTATGAGGTATTCTTTAAAAAAAATATAAAGTTTTTTTCACGTATCACCATGTTAGGCCTAACAACCGTATCAGTTAAGGTTTTGAGTACTCTTTAAAAAAAATTAAGTTTATAACCTAACCGTGTCAGTTAGGTTATGTAGTATTCTTTAAAAAAATATAAAGTTTTTTCACGCATCACCGTGTTAGGCCTAACAACCGTGTTAGTTAAGTTGTGGAGTACTCCTTAAAAAAAATATAAAGTTTTTGTCATGAATCACCAACATGAATCGTATTAGGCCCAACAACCGTGTCAGTTAGGATCTAGTATTCTTTAAAAAAAATATAAAGGTTTTTCACGCATCACCGTGTTAGGCCTAACAACCGTGGCAGTTAGGATATGTAGCAATCTTTAAAAAAATATACAGGTTTTTTCACACATCACCGTGATAGGCCCAACAACCGTGTTAGGATATATAGTAGACTATTCCTTAAAAAAATATAAAGGTTTTTTCACGCATCACCTTGTTAGGCCCAACATCCGTGTCAGTTAGATTATGCAGTATTCTTTTAAAAAATTGGTTTCTTACCACCAAAAACCCGTGTTAGATATATTTTTATTGTTTTGCCGATCTACAACACGTTACCGATTTTCGCCGGGTAGCAATTTTGAGGTTATGTTGGTCACTTTTATTTTCGATTTTTATCGTACTTCTCGTGCTTTCATATTTTGGATTCTTGCTTTTGGGCACATAATAAAGCATTTTAGTAACAAAAATATCGAAAAATCCAGGACATGCTACACTGCATATTTACCATTTTTTCATATAATGTAATTACACAAATATATATACTACCTTACAATATTGAAAATTCAACACAAAGTAACAAATTAAAGTCAATTTTGAAAAAATTTCAACTAAAATAATTGTAAATGCAACTTTAAAAGCAATAATTTTGCAATAAATAAAACAGATTAAGATTCTTAAAATGGGATTAGATCTATGTCCATCTCTGGTACCTAAATCTCAGGTCCAGTAAACAGCAATTAAACATAACTTCAGTTAACACACGCCACAAAACTAAATACTAATAATTATTTTGGGCTGGGTAAGTAGTATAACGACGTTTTGTAAAACGGGATAGGCCTATGTTTATCTCAGATACCTAAACCATTTTCGTACCAAATTTCATCTCAATTGGTCCAGTGGTTAAAGCGTGATTGAATAACAAACAAACAAACACACAAACTTTCAGAAATATAATATGATTAAAATAAGATAGGGCCTACGATCTACAACTCTGTGGAGCTTTTGAAACTTGGCACGAAAATCGGTTTTACATACAGCTTGAGCGAGTTTGTTATCTAGCAAAATCCGTTCAACATTTTCAAAATTCGATAATTTTCGTTATTTAAATAAAAGTACATGTGTATAACTCGGGGAGTTACCGACATTTTTTTTTTGTGTGTTTAACGTTCGACTATTGTGCACACTTGGGCTAATGCAGACGATGGGATGATTTATAGCGTATGAAAATGCCAAGCCCTCGCCGGGAATCGAACCCGGGTCCTCGGGGTGAAAGCCTAGTACGCTATCCACTGGGCAACCGAGGCGGCTTTGGAGTTACTGACAGAAACGAACCCCTTTTGTTAATATCTTTTTTGAATAAACAATTAGTTTGAAGGTATATTTACAAATATTTTGTTTTGTTTAATAAATAAATACGTGAACTTAGCTTAGATATTATTTACTGTAGTTATAGTAAAAGATCAGCTGTTTTATATTAATTCGTAACGATCAGCTGATTTCATTGAACAGCTGATAGGCTACAATAAGTTTCAAGTTATGTTGTTAAAAACTAGCAATATTAACAACAATTATTATAAACGTTTATATTAATTTCGAATGTACTATAAACGGTTACAACGTACACGTGATCTTCAACTAAGAAAAAATATTGAAACCAAGGCAACACAACGTTTTCATATAATACGCGTGTATTGTTATCGAAAAGGAGGAAGAAAAAACGAAACAATAATAGAGAGACGAAATTCGTTTCTTCGTTCGTTCTATATTTCCGTTACATTCTTCCGTTCGGCGGACTTTTTTCTAGTCACTCCTCTCGCCAAAGCTAATATTAAAAGCTTCGCTTCAAAAATCGTTAACTTCTTTTTCCTTAATATTTGCACAATTTAGAATTTTCAAATTACGAAAATATACCTGTTAGTGGTCAGGATTCATTTTTATATTTTTATTGTGAATTGAAATGTTAATATATACAGATTTTAAAGTAATAACGATGGCAAAATCAGATATTCAAAGTATGAAATGAAAAACGTAAGTTTGGAAATTCGCTTTCATCCATGAACGAGAAACCTCAGTTCAAAGATTATTTTTCTATTAATAATCTCCAAAATTAAATTTACCGAAATACCATTTAAATATTTTGATACGCTGTAATAATTAAAGGGATAGCCTATTGTATAAACACGAGCACAGCTACAAGGATCGGCAAATAATTTACTAAACAAAGCTTGTGAGTTAGACAAATTCCAATCAACTACTTGGGAGCTAAAGATGTGTGAACATGTGAACAGTCACCCACCCTCCGACGTTGCCACGTTGCTACGTTGCCACGTTGCTCAACACACCTCTTCTTCTTCTTCCTCTGCCTCTTACATTGTAAACAGCTTACAGTCCCGCTCTTGTCAACAGTTTAATTGTTAACACAGAGATAAATGTAATTCTGAAACCTAAATGTAATTTGTATAGATGACAATTAATTGTTTCAACAATAGCCTTACAGATAAAATATGTAGGTTTATTACTGTAAACAATGATTGTTTGAAAACGTAAATAAGGCCTATTTAAAAACATTTCGCCACAAAAAAACCGAAAATTCTTCCTAAATTATTAATAAAACTCGAAAAAATGTTTAAATGTTTTTAAAACGTTAACCATAACTAGACAAATTTTTATATATATATATATATATATATATATATATATATATATATATATATATATATATATAATTTAAACGCTTTTATCAGAAAATTTCAACTGTCATGACTTTTTTACAAATTTGCATTATAACTGTGAACATATAACATCGTTTACATGTAAACATGTTATCAAAATTTTAACATTGTTATCAAAAAATGTATCAAACATAACTATACAATTTCGTTATTTAATAGAATATAAAGTGCCGAGTGTCTCAAATTTAAGCACTTATATCAGAAATGTTAAAATAGTTCCCCTTGACAAACGTTTTATATATATATATATATGTGTATGTGTGTGTGTGTGTGTGTGTGTGTGTGTGTGTGTGTGTGTGTGTGTGTGCGCGCGCGCGCGTGCGTGCGCTCGCTTATGTCACTTTGAGTCAAATTAAGTAAGATTCATCGATATGAACTAAAATCAAGGTAACCTTGAAATTCATGGCTTAGATCTATACATGCGGACCTAAGTGTCTCAAATCTAAGCACATCAATCATAAATGTTAAATTAACATAACAGCTTGACATAAACTTAATTTTTAGTATTATACACTGTATTAAGTGTCTCAAATTTAAAAACTTTTGTCAAAAAAAGAAAACAACACATAACTTGACAAATTCGTTATTTAGTAAAATATTCAGTAATAATTACCTCGAACTTAAAACAATTTTATCAGAGAAGTTTTATTTTATTTATTTCAAAAATTATAAATAATATAGTACAAAATATGAAGGAACTACAGGAGGCATTTATGCCCGTATATAGGTTGGTCCTTAAAATTAATTCCTTACACAAATTTAAATATTTTTACAAATTGTATCTCTCAGTACAATTACTATAAAATTTTAATTTAACGGATATTTATCACAGTAACATTTTTATATTATGAAATTAATTAATAAAAAAATTTCACTTATAACTCATTTGTACTTAGATCACATTAATTTTTTTTAATTGTTCTATTAACTTTTTGTTTAGAGTTTTAGATCCACGTTCTAAAGTTTTTAAAGCATTTGGAAGAACATTATAATATTTCTTGGCGTAATGCATATAACATCTGTGACCAATTGTTAGTAATTGTTTCAGTAATTTGACACTATTGTTATGAGTATTGCGAGAATTCTGCACAAATTCTTCTTCTAAGTCACTGTATCGATACACTATAAATTTTAAGGCAAATACTAGCATAATATTTAATTGTCTATCAGGATCCTGTTTTTTAATTCCAATATTTAAAAAAAAAATTGAACCAACAAAATGTTAAAGTAACGTAATTTAGCTTGACGCGAGAAATAACGTAGGCACGCAACAGCCGCGTGAAAATGTCACTGATATTCTGCATGAGAGCGTTTTCCACTGAACCAATAACAATTGAGTTCCATAACGTTTCAACTAACAGAAGCTGCTATCAACCAATCAAAATGTGCGTCTCCAAAGAGTATCATTTCGTAACAGAAACAGCTGAAGTGTTAGGAAAGAAGCAATCATTACAGAAACAAATGCAGCGATGTTCACGAATAGGTGTTTGTACTAAACAAGCGTTATAAATGTCATCAACATACTCGGCGAAGGTTTGTAGAAAGTGTTTGTTGAAGTGGAAAGTTCAAAGCCCGCTTCAGTAGATTGCAACGTAACAGTTGAGTATTATTTCTTTTGATCGATCTTAAGAGTTCTAATTCTTTAATTAAAATGCAAAACCTAAGGCTGGGTTCTCCATTGCGCTCGTTTATTCTGAATGGTTAGTTCTGAATTCATTTCACAGTACAGTATACGATAACATACAGGTGTACGTAAATTTCCATTATACTGTTTATTGTGTACAATATTGGATCTATTTTTATATAATGCAACATGGGGGTAATAACCTTTCCTCCTCTTTCCCCGTTCTGTTTCTTCTCTTCCACTTCTTTCTCTTCATTGCTACATTTTTCTTCTTCTGTCTTTTTCCTTCTACTTTACGTGTTTACGTTTCTCCCCCCCCCCCGACCCGGTATACGTCTGATGTCGGGACGTACGAGAAAATGCATCGATTTTATGTTTACGTTTACATCCATCTCGAATCTACAATCTTAATGTTTGTGATTTACGAAAAATGATTAATATTAGAAAATTACAATTCTTGTGTACGCATATTTTAACGGTGATTACTGGTAAAATCAGATTTTGAGAGAAGTGCGAGATACAAAGTGATGTTCTAAAATTTCAAATGCCTGCAGTTTTGACGACGGTCTGGGTTCTTCTTAGTACTTATTGTAAAACAAACATGTTTATACACGTGATGTTATTGAATGTTGTAACATTTACAGTTGCGTGCAATGATTATTATATGTATTATTTCTCGAATCAACATACCTTTTTTCCAGCACATAGGCCTACTATTAGTACTGGCATAAATGAGGTATTTTTAGAACGTTTTTTACCGGCTTTTGTCACTCCAAAACGATTTTGCTCTAAAACTTACTGTTTTGTGGAAAATTTTAACATAAAATTCTCTTTTAAACTGACACAGGGAAAACGACATCATGGATGCGCATGCGCGGCATCACAAATCGTAGAAGATTTTGTATATTTTACGAAGCTAACTTTTTAATTACGAATAGACAATCCCATTACAAATGCCACTTTTTTGCATATCGTGCTTACGAAAATTGCAATATTTAGTTAAAAGTCATTAAAGTTACACGTTGTGTGAATGTACCGACAGTTCCCTATCCCTGCCCGTCGTACAAACCGCCCCAATCAAATCGAATACCAAACACATGTTTTGGACATATTTGTGATTTCTCGTTCCATAGTGAATTTATCTATTGTTAATACGGACATCATAAGATAAGAAATGCAATTAAAATATCAAAATACAGTTGGAGGTTATCAAGCATGCCTTTACAATTGAATAGAAGACCTATTAAAATTGCTTTCGCTTTCACTATAAACAAGTTGAAGGGACAAGATAAATACAAAGAGCAGGACTGTATTTATCAAATACCGTCTTTATTCAAGGACAGTTATATGAAGCCTTTTCGAGGGTAATTAATCAAATAACATGTTTGTATCCATCAAAGAAAATTAAGTACAAAAAGTACAGGAAGATTACATTCATACATCAAATATCGTTTACAACGAGGTATTGTAATGCCCTGTAAAAATTGCTATTAAAAACCAATTGTCTGCTATTGAAATGTATAGACTAATAATTTTGTGATTATTATTTAAAACCGATCGTTTTTCGATTTATTTTTTTAACATGTTTTCCCTTCCTTTCAACTACCGTCCTCACTTTCTCAAGGCGGAGAATACTCTTATTCAAAGGCTGTGTTTACTTAAAACTTTCATAGTGCGAAATTTCGCACGGCCCCCTGGTTTAGTAAGAAAGCCTTTACCTGACATTCAATTACTACTCTGACAAATAAATTATTAAATCTATGTATTGAAGAACTTACTGTTTGTTTGTTAAACTGATTGACTGGCGTGTAGGGGTTGGGGTTTGGCGACGAAGTAACTTTATGAGGCAAATCCCACAGTAGCTTCGTGACTATTATAAATTTTTATTTAATAAAGATATAAAATTTGTTTTGGGCACATTTATTCCAGTAAAATTGAACGAAATATACAGTTTTTATAGAGGAGATAAAATGAATAGACGCCGCCACCCCTTTTACCTTTCGGATAAAGATATAAACACGTGCTTTGGGGAACATTTATTGGCGCAACTGTCAATGTCACACCACCGCTATATTAAAGAGAGCGGAGCCGTATAGGCAGTCCTAAAAACATTTCAGCAAATAATCAAGTGAAATCGTCATTTATTGAATATTTGTTAAAGCTAGTGTTGCCTATATCTGACAGCCGCAGTGACCTTTATGACCGAGAAAAGATTAAAGAGATTAGCTTTTCATCTCCACACCAGTCGCCGGTTGATTGATTTACTGCTTCTATTTTTGTAGCTAGATTATGTCTGTCAAATCCCCTCAGGTAGCCCAGAGAGATTGTATGTAAACAGCATTTTAAAACACACAAACACACACACACACACACACACACACACACACCCATTTATACATGTTTCCCTTCTTTACGAACGCTGCAATCTGCAAGGAAAAAGACGTTTGAGATAGTAAACGTAGGCTACTATTATCTATTTAACTGTAGTTAAAAACTATACTCCAAGATGCCACCAGCAACAAGCGCTCACTTATTTTTCATAAGAGTTCATTAGGGTACGTTTATATCCAATGGTCTCGGCCGTCCACGTGTTCTTTTCCCCTCCAGTATCAGGGAATATATTTACCTGACAGTGTTGTTCTCATCTATTCTGACTATGTGGCTGCCCAGCGTAATGTTGTCAATTTTAAATACTTTTCTGCATAAGGCTCTACTGTATAGTGTATCCAGCTCGTTATGGTATTCGATACTCCATAAATCTCTAACCTTCATTGAACCATACAATTCCCTCAGTATTTACCTTTCTAACATTAGCATTTGTGTTTCCGTTGTTTTTGTTATAGTCACCATAAACAACAGAAAACACACAAACACACACACACACACACACACACACACACACATATATATATATATATATATATATATATATATATATATATGTATGTATGTATGTATGTATATATATATATATATATATATATATATATATATATATATGTGTGTGTGTGTGTGTGTGTGTGTGTGTGTGTGTGTTCGTCTGTGTTCATAGCAGCAAATAGAGTAACTTGAATTTTAGTACCTGATATCGAGCACGCTTTTTATATTGAGGCTGTACTTCTAGTCCGTTTATATTCTTATGTCGAGACTAAGATGGGCCGACAGAGTAAACCGAAACACCAGAGCATTTAATATTATACTTTGAACCGTTCTCAAGATATAAATTGTTTCTTATAAAAAAACAAAATGGCGGCCAGACAGAAAAAAAGCTTTTTTGGACCTGTGTTTATTGGAACTTTTCATCTAACTTTGATGTAGAAAATCACGCCGTGAATTCTTGGAACCTTTTTTCGAAACACCCCTGTATATATATATTATATGTAATATTATACATGTAAATTATACAATATATATATATATATATATATATATATATATATATATATATATATATATATATGTAGATCTGTATTTTGATTCTGCCTCCAAATACCTCTATGTTATACACTAAAGCCGTTTCCATACCTAAAAATAATTCTGTACATATTACTAAGTACGAATATTTAAATGAGTTATGTAGTTTTTGTAAGCTATTACATACAGACGAAATGAAATCATTTGTATCATCTAAGGATCCAGTCTTGTGAGTCACATAAGTAATTAGTTCTGTAATTCATATTGCTTCTGTTAATTTGTTAACTTTATGAACGCAGAGCTTATAACCTTGTTTCCCAGTTGTATTCGTATTAATTATTATACTGTACTGTATAATTTCTTGACTAAACTTGGAACTTTGAAGAACGTATCCAATCTTGTGTAGATTATAACAAGCACTATCTTTGCCCGTAATTAGATTCATATTCAGTCACTAATGAATCTCGTTTGTCATCGACAGTCTTGCAGTGAAGTGTAGCCCATGAGACACGTGGAGGCAAAATCGGCGCTCTAACGACATTAAATATCGTTTTATTCTTCAATCTACCGTATACTGTTTTGTAGACAGCCTTTGGAAATTTATAGGCTAACAAAGACTATCTTAGATTAACATATTCTGCCTGTAGACTAGTGATGGGCTATTAACGACCATTTACACGTTTCCAGTGGCTGGCATGCCAGTTGAGAAACTACTAGGTCACTGGAATACTGCGACTGGAATGCCAGCTCATTTGCGCTTTACCGTTTACACGTTGCCAGTGGCTGGCATGCCAGTTGAGAAACGACTTGAAGGTCACTACCATGCGGCGACAGAAACGCCAGCTCACTTTATTATGTAGTCCATATCACTGTACCACGGCACTGATGGTTTATACATAAAATCTGTTCCCGTACCACTTGCTACATTTCTCAACTTTCGCCAACTTTAAATAATATGTAGATATCAAAGCTTTTTTTGGCACGTCCTTCTTCATTGTTAAAGTTGGCACATTCGTGTCATCAACGATGGCTTGCATCGAGGCATTCCTAGCCTCCCGATTGCGGTGATTTTATATAAGTTTTCGTGGTCACGGTACAACTGGACATATGTTAAAGTTTTCTTCCTCACTCCAACGAATAGCCATTTTTATTTGCTTCTAACAACTTAAACATAACCTAGTAAATGTAATCCACGTAGTTGAATGTTTCCAGCAACTGACAGACAAAAAAAACTGAAGTAGAATGATGTAGCTAACATAGAGTGCCTGTAAACGTTCTTAGAGTAACAAAGATCACCGTAGAAAGTTCCTTTAGACCTTTAAAGAACGAAGTGAACTACTTTACAAAGTCCACAATACTAACTGTATTTTGACATTTTAATTGTACTTCGTATTTTATGATGTCCGTATTAACAATAGATAAATGCACGATGTAAGGAGAAATCACAAATATATTTGCGTAAAAACACTGTCCAAAACACGTGTTTTGTATTCGAAATGCTTGTCCCGGCTTGTAAGACGGACAGGCACAGGGGACTAACAGTAGGGCCATATAATCTATAAGTTTAATGACTTTTAAGTAAATATTGCAATTTTTCTAAGCACATTATGAAAAAAATGGCATTTGTAATGGGATTGTCTGATCGTGATTAATAAGTTAGCTTCGTAAAATATGCAAAATATTGTCTGATTTGTGATGCCGCGCATGCGCATCTATGAAGCCGTTTTGCCTATGACAGTTAAAAGTGTCTTTTGTGTTGAAACTTTCAACAAACAGTAAGTTTTAGAGCAAAATCGTTTTGCAATGTCAGAAGCTGGTTAAAAAAATTGCCTAAAGATATCTCATTTATGCTTGTACGAATAGTATGTGATGAGAAAAAGTGATGTTGACTCGAAAAATAATATATATGATTTAACAACATTTTTAATTAGATTTTGGTGGGTTTTTCTTATTTTGTAATCTTTTTTGTAGGAGTTTCACTGCAATCAAAATATTGTGGAAAATGATCAAGATAAACTAAATTTTCTAATAATTGCCGAAGAAAAGAAAATGTATTTGCAAAGAAATTATTTTAGTGTTTTAAGTGTGTCGTAGTTCATCTGTTCGTTAATAAAGTACAAAATACCTAAATCTAAAAATGTTTTAGTAGTTTATTGCAATGTTATAATTAATTGTGAACATTGGGCCTACTTACATTTGGAATTTTTATTGAAAAGGTACATACTACAACCATGACGAATCAAATGAATGGTCATTGGCAAAAATTGGTTCAATAGTTCAGACGGTAGAAGGAGAAAATGAAAAACTGCCTTTTTCAAATCTTTTTTCTACGCTGTCACTCTACGATTTTTAAAATTGTATTTGATTCTTACCACTTCGTCATGCTCCTTAAGACATTAATATATAACTATGTTCAGTATAATAATCTGCCTTCCCTAGCTTCGTCAATTCTACTTTTCGTTGACGCGTTTCGGAGAACCTCAATCTTCAAAAATTATTTCTATACTCTGTCTATAGAAATAATACTATGTCTATAGGGAGTATAGAAATAGTTTTTGAAGATGTAGGTTCTCCGAAACGCGTCAACGAAAGTAGAATTGACGAAGCTAGGGAAGGCAGATTATTATACTGAACATAGTGACAATAATCCTAGCAGAAAAGAAAAAGAAGAATATAAAAAGAATATTAATATATAACGCTGCCACGTTCCTTTATATACATTGTGGCAACTTGGGGTAACTTGACTTGGCAGAACGCTGCCGCGTTTCTTGATGCAATAATATAAATAATAATAGTTCATATTTTTCTACTGCTCTGATATTGCCTTTTTATCGGAGATCTTTAGCTTAGAAATATGATTTGATTTTTCTCCTATGACAATATTTCCTTTCTCTAGTATTCCACGTTTCTGTTTATAATTAACGAGGTTAGAAGAGCTAATGGAATTTATGATTGAACGTCTGGTCTTATTCTCAAGTATTTCCTCGATGCGAAGAAAATATACGGATCTCTTTTGCCTGAACAAATAAACCTTCAATTATTTATGGCCTTGGTGCAAATTGAACGATTCCGGAAACGGCGTTGGTTGAACACAAAGCTTCTGCCAATGCGCGGCTGTAGTTCATTTACTTCCTTGAATAAATGTCACCGAGGACATCAGTATTTCACTAAACAAATAACCTTAAATCTCACTCCTTAGAAGGATATATACTAAGGCTGGATTCTATTTACAGTCTGTATTTGACGTTTGGGTAACGCAACGTAAGTCACTCCAGTAAATCTCAATGCCTTAGATGTTTAAGGTGTTTGTTTATGCACGAAGGCAAATACACAAGTATCTATATGTTACCATATCTTCAAGTAATTCATATATAAAACGTTTTAATATTTACGCTAACATGAATGATTTGAAAGAGAATAACTATGCCACAATGCTGTCTCTGTCTCAATGACGTGATGGGAGCTAATTTCTATTAGTTCCATAGAGAAGCAGTGCGTCTAGGAACCTTGTCCACGCCTAGTCTTTAAATGTACCTACTTCAGATGTACCAGTAAAATTTGCAGCTTTTAGATTACAATCTGCCCCGCAGGGGGTGCAGGCTAGCTGCACCTAATTAGAGGATTTAGACGTCCCTCGCGGTACCCGAGTCTAACACACACTTACACTTACAACACTACACTTACGACTTTAACACTTTACATTCACACTTACATTTAGGGAGGCGATAATAGTCTTAATGTGATTTTCGCCTTAAAATAACAATCACTTCTATATATTCCGAAGTATGTATAACGCTCTGTTATGAGCTTATAAGGCTACTGAACTTACAGCTGGGAAGGTGAAGAGAGCAGCAGAGGAAATTAGTCGATGGGCAAAAAGTGGCGACTTAAAATCAATGAGTCAAAATCCGAAAAAATATATTTTACAAATAAAAGAGCAACTTCTGTACGCATAAAAATGAATTCTGGAATATTACCATTTGTCCCCCGCAGGGTGGTGCAGACTAGCTGCACTGGTTGAGAGGATTTAGACGTCTCTCGAGGTACCCGAGACTAACACACAATTAAACTTACAACACTACACTTAAGAATTTAACACTTCACACTTACACTTACATTTAGGGAGGCGATAATAGGCTCAATGTGCTTTTCGCCATAAAATAAAAAAACATTTGTAATACAGCGAAGTATTTGGTTATGGCCCTTGATAGTAAATTAAAGTGAAAAGAACATATCAAAATTAAAAATTGTGTAGCCGTGAGCTGGAGAGCATTTTCCGCTTTGGAATGGTAAGATGTTCGCGTCTTCTTTATAGTTGGCTACATTCCTCCTATTCCTCCAGAGCAAGTTTTGGTGTCTTGTAGAATAGTCGATGTTCTATCCAAGAACGACAGATTTATACCTTTACTTATACTCTAAACATGGCGGGAACGATAATTTCTCAGAATTCTGTTGTTAAAACTAGGGAAATAATTCACCAATCGGAATGAAGGTGTATATGGGAGATGCGAGGTGATGCGCCAGTAGTAATGCCTGGGTAGAAATGTGATAATTTGGCGTATTGTAGACCCGAGATACGCGAGCACTGCGAACCAGTCAGAAGCAAGTAGGCCTATTACTTGACTGAAGTGAAGCAGGTTTCGCAGACGTAGGCTGTTTGAAAGCCGGGAGAGAAGTTAGGGGATTTTCGCGTACATATTTTTCGGTGTTAGTAAGCGGAACTAGGTGTGTAATTCAGTTCCTATGTTGTTTATTCGATGACAAAAGGAGGATTTAAATATAAAGTACAGAAAAAGTATTGGCTGCTTAGCCGCAGATCTGAACTATCAGTAAATAATAAACTGTTATTCAAAAAAGTGTTGTGACATGTTTGAATATATGGCATACAACTACGAGGATGTACAAGTGACACATATATTAAAAAGCATTCAGTCTTTTCAGAACAAAGTGCAGATGCCACCAGTACCGAGCGCTCACATATCTATCTTAAAGGTTACCCTTAAAGTACGTTTATATTCAATGCTTCCTTGTCGCAAGCACTTCCACTACACGGGTTGTATAGTTTGTAGCGCATGGTTTAAGTGTCCTTTTTAAAATGTATTTGATGTTCAAACATAAAAATTAACTTTGAATCGTATTATACTTGATTTCCCACACACTGCAGAAGATCGAGAAGCTTAAGCCTCTAAATTGTTTTTCAAAACAAGTTTTTGTTGGTGTAAATACACATAAATAAAAATGTAAAATATCTATCAATTAATGGGAAGTTCCATAGTTTATGGAAAAAACAAAAAATAGTTTTGTTTTTTTAGCAAAACTTGTTTTGAAATTTCGAGATTTTTTAAGCGAAAATGTTGAAATTAAAAGTGTGGTCCAGAACCTTGAACTTTTTGGAGGTCTATCTTTAAACTATGTGCAAAAACTACACACACGTGTGTGTGTGTGTGTGTGTGTGTGTGTGTGTGTGTGTGTGTGTGTGTGTGTGTGTGTGTGTGTGTGTGTGTGTTTTATACATTGTTATACACACACACACACACACACTTTCGGAATCACTATCACTTCTAGTTAGAATTGATACCTTCACTAGATAAATAAAAAAAAGTAATCTTAAGATTTTTCACCTTTTACTACCCCTAAAAATTGTATCGTCAACCCTTATATTTTGCCTGATCTAGTGCAGCTCAGTATAGTGTACGGTCACATAGTTTAAGGTAAGAGATGCGTACGGAAATATCTTTTAAAATTTCGGAATACATTAATTAATGCAGTAACAGAACTGATTGGTGACGTAGGTGAAATATTGTTTAAATTCATTTGATTTTAATTCAATAATTTAAGAACAAAGCGTTGGAAGTTGGAAATTATCTCTCGTTTTCTAATTTGAATTGAAATTTAGCGAAGTTCTAAAACGTAATTTATTCAAATAACAAAAGCAGTGTTCAAACTTTTTGAATAACTTAAGTATAGTTTTAAATTATGATATATTTTTAGCCTCAGAAGTGTCTCATTATAATTTCTGCTAGAATAAACAATATCATGTATTGTACTCAATTCCTAATGTTTTGTTACTTCAAATGTTACTTAAGCTATATTTGATCTAATCAAGTTTAAATTTCACGATTAGCCATTTTAAATGTTCAACGCGTGTCATTAACTCGTAATTTTTTAAAAATTCAGTCACTAAATTGTTATCTGTAAGTACTCAAACAAAACATATTGGTCTTTTATGATCAAATATTTTTTGTATATGCTATGTGATTTTATAATTAACATTTTTTCTGACCCTGTTGGCCATATTGAATCTATTCCTTATTAGACTAATGTTTATTAAAAATGCAGATTAGGCCCCTACTCCGCGATAAAGTGTTTATTATCTCATTTTAATGGCCTTGAATGTGGGAAACTTGCCCGTTTTTTTTAAACCTTTTGTAGGCCTACACACAAACTACAACATTTTAAAGAAATAGGAGCACAAAATGCAAATATACACATGCCCCCCCACACACACACACAGATATTGTATCTGGCATCATCGAGGTGGTTTTCACTCCAAGTTTGAATTCAGAGATTTGGACTTCCGAAGACCGAATATTAATTTCAGACTTGGAAGGAGAATAACCTCAAAGATACCAGATCGATTTTGACGAGAATTCGGGAAATTTTTTTCGCCGTGTATATAATATATAGCGTAATATGTATTACACAAACATACTGTAATATATATGTTTGTGTGTGTAATGGAAATATACAAATATATATATGAGAAAGAAAACATTGTTCACCAAAATTGTATCTGGCATCGTCTAGGTAGTTTTCGCTCCAAGTCTGAATTCAGACATTTGGACTTCCGAAGACAAATATAAATTTCAGACTTGGAAGGAGAGCAACCTCAAAGATACCAGATACGATTTTGACGAAAATTCAGGAAATGTTTTTTTTTTTTAGTATAAACAGTTTTGTCGGACGGATGTACACAGAGTTTTCGATGTGATCCCGATTCGATTCAAATTTGACGCTCGTATTTATTTTAGTAAAAGGTAGAACATGTTTGTTGTAAGACGAAGTCAATTCACATGTAAATTGCCACGTATGTGTGTTATACCGTTTGAAAATCTCTTTTTAGATTTTTTGAAAATATGATTTCGCCATCGAAACAAGCATTAAAATTTTCAATTTAATATTAACTCAATTTAAAATACTGATCTGTGCCGCTGAAAACACACACCGATTCACAATTAGTAAAACTCAAATAGTATTAGAAAAAGTTTTATGAATTCTACGGTGATCGCAGTTCGATTTCGTATTTTTATTGTGTAATACGAAAATTGCAGCCGTATTGAAATGTTCGTGTTGTTAGTTAAGTTTGTAGAAACAGCTTTCTCCCCTCCCACGGATATCGATGTCTCGGTATCGGTGCAGCTGATGCCGCTATTGTATTAGACATTTCCAATCGTATTTCATAATTTGCATTTACCGAGGAGATAAAGGAAATAAGCAGTAACGTCGTTACAGATGACAGTGACAATGTTAGCACATCGACAATTGTCGGCAAAACGAAATGATTGCCTCTTCCGTTTTGTTTAGATCAGGCTTGAATTGGAAATGGGAAGTAGGAAATGAGAGAAGCAAGGTAATTGGTCTCTGCTTCGTGCAAACCCCTATAACCCTGTACTGTAGTAGACATCAATCTAAATGTGTTTCCAATGTAAAGTTGCTTTTCCAATGCCGATTTCACTGAACAAATTTCTCGTTTATTTTGTAAATTTACAAGCTATAATTTAGTACTTATTGTTTATGTTGTATTGATTTGTAAAAATACTTGGTCTGCGAAATTGGTTTGTTAGCGTATTTTTCTGTTGGGAAGTTGAATATTGGGGCGGCCAACGCGCGCGTGTGCGTGCGTATGTGTGTGTGCGCGCGTGTATGAGTGTGTGTGTTTTTTTTGCGATGCCAAAAAAAGGTGGAAAAAATCTTTTATAAACTACCTGGGGTATTGTACAGCACTACGCCAGAGTGTGGAACTCAAATTAAGTTCAAACTCAACCTCAAACTCAAGTTAAGATATATTATTACCCACTAAAAAAAAATACCAAAAGCATTCCGCTTCTGTAAACTCCCTCCCACGGAACCGCCGCCAGGTTCCTACTTCGTGGGAAGGTGAACTGGCTGACCGCGACTCTTCTACAGCGTTGGCTCTTCTTTCCCGATCCTCTGCCCTCAACCTCTTCATGACTACTGCAGCGAATCCCGAAATGGCCCTCCATTTACCCTTTGAAGCCATCATTGTCGCAACCAGACTTTCCTGTGTAATGCTGCCTCGCAGACATGTTTGCAGCTTCATCCTTTACTCGTCGCATCTCCGATATCGGAAAAACACATACTCCGCATCTTCCTCCACTATTGGAAGACAGAGGGGACAAGTCGAGCCGGTTTCCAACCTGAAACGAAACAAGTAAGCTCGGAAGCTACCGTGTCCAGTGAGAATCTGTGTGAGATAAAAATCCACCTCCCCATGATCCCTGTTGCACCAATCCTGAATGTTACCTACTAGTTGGTATGTCCATTGTCCATTTGTTGATTCGTCCCACT
>CM040182.1:44392605-44440105 GCA_022606455.1 Callitettix versicolor
TTCAAATAGTTTTAATGTTAGTTTTGTGGTTTAATATACGATTTTTTTTTAACAAAGGGGCTCGGTAGTTGATGTGGCTAAAGCACCGGTCAGTTTACTTTGTCTCTGAACTGCGCACCTAAAAGTGCTTAACTCGAGCAGCAGTTAATTCCGTTGCTTTTCCCTTGCCCCTCGTCCTCATTAATCTAACTGGCATAAAGTATGCACACACAAAAATTAACGAGGAAAGGGCAAAAGGAAAGGAATACGTTCTTTCTTCCTGCCACTACTATATTTTCTTTTTCGGAAAATGATACTTAAGTACTTTTTGTATTTTCTGAGCTACTGAAATTTCGATTTCTATGTTCTTTTTATACATAGCGTGCATTTTATGGCAAAGATAAACTTAATTCTTCATTGAAGAAAACTTTTTTCTGTTAGCCCTATAGGTGGATGTTTACCATCAGTAAGAAATGACTATGAACGCTTCAAAACAAAATCTAAATCTAAATGCATAATAAACGTAACAATAAACAAGAGAATTTATTACATCAATACAATGTCTTTGTTTTCTGTTAACAAAAAAAGCTTTTGTACACATAAAAGCATCATAAATTACTTTTCCCCATCGACATGAGACTATGTTTCCAATACTCGGTCCAGATGTGAAATATATACAAATAATGTAAAAAATGTGGTAATTTATCACGTATCTAAACAATATTGTATCTCTCCCTATTCATGTAGCCAGGAGTTAATTTGTATCCATTGTTATGGCTTTATTGAATAGATGCGGAGCGGAGAATTCTACAAGCTATTGTAGGCATACAGCCATCAAAGTTATAGGATAAGGAATCTATACTTATACAGGTGAATCACAATGAATCTGCCGTACTTCATGGGCATATTCCACTCATAGAAATAATTTAAAAAATTATATAAACATAGGTCCGAAAAGTGCAATTACGGAAACTTCTGGAATCGAAATTAATTCTTAAATTTCGGGTTTTTTTACAGTTTTTAACAGGAAATTTGAATGGAAAAGTTCACAGAAATGTATCTCCAGTTTATACGAGAAACTTGTGATTGCCTTTAATACTACAGATTATAGCAGAAAAGTTCACTTTTTTACTAGTATAACTTTAAAAAAAAAAATTGCGTTTGGTACTTGGGGTGGGACAGACGGAAGTGAAAACTTGTACGCTCGCGTTTAAATAAATTAATTATTAGAATTAAATAATTATTCAGTGGCGAAAAATATTTGAATTGACGTTTTTACAAATTACAAAATTTAAGTAAAATTTAGTATATTTATTCAATATCTGATCTTAATTATTAATAATTAATTATGCGGGAATGGTAGACATAGGTGACTACCTCTTTTGGCATGCCTCACTGTGTCCTTTTATGATTTACTTATTTTTATAGAAATTTAGATGAATGCAGGAGGGGGTTTAATAGCCTAAGTATACTAATAATATAATATTTGTGATTCTGGCTTTCAAAAATTGGTACAGGTCATATTCATTTAATAATTTAACTACATAAATTTAGAAAAATATATATTTTTAAAATTAACAAGAAAAATAAACATTGAAGTGATTTTGAAGCAACAGCTGTTGTGCGAAATCAGCTGTTAAGAATTAGTCTCTTCAAGTCTACTTATATACAAGAACAATTATATATGCTGTGAGGTATGCGTAATGGAATCAAGCATGACGCGAAAGCAAGTGTTTATACGCATGTTTTGTTAACCGCGACCATAAATGTTTTCACTTCAGAAATTTTATAACAAAAATTAAGTAGGATGTAGTGCTGAAAAAAATTTAAAAAATATTACATTAATGTGTAAAAATTATATATTAGCACCGCTACCGCCGCCACCAATGCATTAAAAGCAGTAGGCTTATTAGTTTGCAGAGCTATAATTGTATTATTTTTTATTTACATTAACTTACACGGAATTTGTTTCAACAAATTTTGTTATAAAAGTACTTTTTAATAGCAGATTAGTAATGGGTCTTTTAGCCCATAGGTTTTTCGCATTTGTAACTATAAATGTATTCAAAAAAAGCCCATAACAAAAAATTTGTCCCTTGGAAGGACAAGGTAATTACTTCAGATTACGTGTTTTAAGAAAGTAACGTAATAAATCATTTGTGGGGTGACTGTTCGTGGTCATTGAAGCGTTGCTCTTTGGACAAAGTTTCGTATTTGATTAATTGTTTACTTTCTAGACATATAAGAAAATAAAGAACCTCATGTCATTTCAGCAATAGTTCAAACTTTGAAATTTAAAAATTATACGAAACTTAAAAACAAGTACAGATAAAAAACTACTGTACTTAATTCGTGGCCGTAATTAGAACAGTTCATCTATGATTATGATAATATGTTCAAACACCATAATAGTTCAAAGAATTTTTTAAAAATTTTACCGTGGTGGGACGATAGAGAGACGTTAAAACAAACTAAACAGCTAATAGGGCATGTAGTATAATGGCGTTCATTATTAATTTAAATTTTAATTCATTAAAGTTATTTATACACAATGTGCAAGATATAATTAACTTTAAATGCTCTAAAAAAATTCCGGAGTAAATTACAGTTAAAATATTTATTATTAAACTTAATTATATACATTATTTTAAGAAGTAAATATTAAATATAAATATAATTTGAAAAATGTAACAACAGACGGTAAATGTTACAAAACAATATTGTGTTAAATGGGCGGATACGTAGCATCCAGCGTTAATTACAGTTAAAATATTTGTTATTAAACTTAATTATATACATTATTTTAAGAAGTAAATAATAAATATAAAAACAATTTGAAAAATATAACAGGCGTAAATGTTACAAAACAATATTGTGTTAAATGGGCGGATACGTAGTATCCAGCGTTAATTACAGTTAAAATATTTGTTAGTCAACTAAATTATACATTATTTATAATTATTATTATTATTGTAATTATTTGAAACAAATAATTACAAAATGTAACTAAGCAGATTGCGTAACCGTGACGGTAAAACCTTACGTGTCACTCGATTAGTCACATGATGCTTATTCTCTCTGTGTTTATTAGAACTCTCATTCACAGTTTTTGTTCGATTTGATTGAGCACAAATATCGATTTTATTAGTGGATTGGATAAGTTCATTTTCAGCGAAATCGGTTCAACAGTTTCAAAATGGCGGTCATTTTAAACTATTAGAAATATAACATTTTAATACTACTTTTTTTAAAAGTGTAATTTATTAACATAGTTTAAAATCTAAATAATTTAGAATTTAAAATTTTTCAAGTTCTGTTGAATATGTGAAAATAAATATAAGGACATTTGATATTCGTTTTCGTATTTTTTTAGGAAATTTTTAAATTGAAATTGCGCAGATTGTAATTCAGGTGGTAAAATGAATTCAAAAATTGTAAGGTGAAACAATGGTGTTGGAATATCGCATCCCTTACTTAAATTTTAACACGCTTACCTAACCTAACATTTTTGAGGAAACAAACTAAACAATTTATTTTGGTGGTTTGGGGAATTTAATCAATTTTCGCTGCAGCTATCCTTAAGTTTGAATTACCTTCATAAGAAAATGTTAGCGGATTGCATCACGTACTGAAGCACTAGTGAAATCACAAGCGTACTAGATTATTTCTTCGGACTCTAAATAAAACAAAACTTCTATTTTCCTCAAATCCTCCCTAAAGAATACTGATAGGATAGTATACGTATCAGGGTTGAGGGTTGTGGATTACAAAGTGGATCTCCAGTTACTATTTTCTTTTCATTCGGAATTTATAAATCTCCCGCGAGTCAGGTAAGTGGGTAAGTGATATTCCGTGTAAACCGGAAACCGACACCCTCTCTTCTCCTCTCCTCCCCTCTAGTATTGCTTAAGTGGATAAAACATTCAACACGCTTACTACAGATATGCTTAACTTCTGATAAGAATCAGAGAGCAAAAATTGACCTGAAGGAGATTCGATACTGAAAAGGAAGGTATTTTTATTGATGGTAAGAAATGGGTGTCTATTTCACTGACCGAGTTCTAAATTTTTTACGTCGTATAAATATATTTGAACTACTTTAGCTACGGTACTGGTGTGCAGCGTAATATTGTTAATTTATATACCTTTTTCTAACTGGTCCCACACTTTTTTTGTTATATTATTTGTTTCGTCTTTCATATTTTTATTCCTATTAATCCTTAAGTTCATATATTTGAACAATGTTATCTAGTTATAGTGTTTAGTTTTATTTTTAATATAGTATAACAATATTTAGATTTAGTTTTCCCTCCGTGTAAGATATTTTGCAGGACGGTGATGATAGCTTTCATATGCTTTTCGCCAAAGCCTTAATAAAAAAAAAATTTGTTCTCCTAATAAGGTATATTAAAGGTAAAATTTATATTTTTTCCATTTGATGAAACATTAAATAGTTATTGCTTTGGAAAATTTGTCAAAATCGTTATTTTAATACACGATAGATTTATTTTTTGTGTGTTAAGTTGGATAACCTCGCACTATCCTACTCCATTTAAACATAGGTAAACCCTATAGTTTTCTTAAAATTTCTAATGGGTATTATAGTTTTTTTTTAAACAAATCATGGTTTTCTGCATACTTTAAAATTTTAAAAAACTTACTTATTTAAAAATTATATTTTTGCCAATTTTTTTACTAAATGCTTACAGTACATTTTTCTATCAACAAATGTACTTTTTAATAATATTTTTTATTATAATTGAAATATTTTGCGTTTCTAGTGTTACAGTATAACATGATAAAATAATTTTTTTTAAATCTCTTCTTTTATCTTTTTTAGTTCCTGAGAAAGATTTACCTAATTGCTGAAAAACACAACTTTCGCTAAATCAACATAAATAAAGAAAATATACAATAAATTACAACTTCTTACTTTCAGCTGAATTCATGTTAACCAATACATAAAACTGACGTATTAAAACTATATAGTTTCATTCATCATAAGTAATACTGTAATCAGTATAATTATATGACATGCACATTTTGCAATGGATAAATATGAAAATAATTCCGCTGTGTCCACTGTTGACAGTAAAAATTATATTCACTTGGTTAAACCTACTTCGGGATTTTTTTTGTTAAGTTTACCGGGGGAAATATTTTTTTTACATATTCATTTAATAAAAAACCAAACAAATTATATGCATTTTTAAAGTGATTTTGGACTGTAAAATAGAACAAAAAATGGATTTTGTTTTGTAATTTATAGCAAAGTGGTCTTATAATATTGTATTTTAAATATAAAACTCTAAATTTAATTATTCTGTAAATTATAGTAGTATGTTACTTAGCTTTATGAATGTATGAACATAGAGTTTTTAGTGCATTAGTTATTGGCACATCATGATCAGAACAAAGACCTTACTAGATCACTTTTGAAGGTTAAAAAATTATATATTTATTTTAATTGTATATATTGTATTAATTCTAAAGTTAACTTAAAAAAATATTTGAATGCAAATACTTTGTTAAGGAGAGAAGCTTTTGTTATTAATATGTAAGTTATTGTTATTGGTAGATTATAGTATTTTTTTTGGAAAAATAACTCAATTTGTTGGTCTAAAATCATAAATGTCCACCACCGCTGGAATTAAGATATTGCAACTAACATTTTACACGAAAAAAATCATATAATAATACTGCAAGTTGGTGGAACCTGTTTGGTTGCTTAGAAATGCCCTTCTTTAATAAATCAATGCACATCATATTTTTCAAACAGGCGTTAAACGTTCGAATGAGCGTAAAACTTACTAAAGATTGTATTTACAAATATAAACGTGGTCATTAAAATCTGTCGAGTTGTTCGCAGAAAACAAAGACTAACTTAGCATTTTAACGTAACAAACAGAAAAATCATTCAACTTTACGTTTGACTGTTCCAATGAATGAAATGAAAAATTTACTAAGAAATGTTTACAGACAAAACTTTTGGCTGATGGAGCTATTTACGAAGGTAAATATACCTCCTTTTAAAATAAATTAAGCATTTTAAGTGGCCGTGATTTTAACTTAAATGTGTATACATCAGTTTAAATTAACCTAAAATCTGCTAACAATTGTAAACGCAAACATTTTCATTAAAATCTGTCAAAACCATGTCCCAGTGAAAAGCTTGTCCATAAATCAGATATTTTCAAGTATCTGCCCCGAAATCAGTCACGAAATTTTGTTTCAAGTAGGCGTATGACAGTTTGACATTGCTTACGACCTTGTCACAGCTTCAAGTAGCAACGCAAAAAGTTTCATTGAAATGCTTTAAACCGTACTGCTGTGAAGATCGAAAAAATATTACAAACAAACCGAGATTTTCAAGTTCTAGAAAGAAGTCACGTTGAACCACTTAAAAAATTACCAGTGTGCCTGTGCGATCTTTCGCAGTTAATAGTAAAAAGAAACAAATAATAAACAACAATGTACAACAAGAAGTTTTTAGTTATTTTAATGCAGTATAATGATATTTAGGTTATTTATTAAAATAGGTCTTACGGTGTTCTGCTTCCGTATTTAAAACTATAACCTATAAAATTAATGACTGAATTCTAACTTTGTACCTTACTGAAATATTTACAAATAAAACCTACTACAACTAGATTTCACAATAAACCTAAATTACACTAGAGCATTTATTGTTTACAAAAAGCAGAGACTTTTATTTAATAGCATTTACTACTAGATCTGGCCTAGATTGTCTTACAGATTCTACTTTAAAACTTCTTCGGTCAATAATTATTTAAGTCTTCGATACAGTAATAATTTAAATAATATTTGCAACAATGTATTTTTTTAGCAATCAACTGTTTTGGTACACACACAATTACTTCCGTCATCTATGTCTGTATTATGATGCACTCTAAAATTATTTATTGTTTACAAAGAGCAGATACTTATATTTTTTAACATTTAATACTAGATTTGGCCTATATTGTCTTACAGATTCTATTTTAAAAACTTCTTCGGACAATATTTATTCAAGTCTTGTATACAGTAATAATTAAAATAATATTTTCAACAATATTTTTTTAGCAATTAGCTGTTTTTGGTAAACACAAAATTATTTCCGTCATTCAAGTCTGCACTGTGCTGCACTCTAACGGTGACACTTTTTATTGCTCCTAGGATTTTGTTTACAAGACTTTTATCGGTTTTATTGTATTTTATAGCATTAAAATTGAGAAGTATTAAACGTGAGAGCTGTCTGGTGTTCTGACGTATCTGTATGTACCCTATATATGTAGTTTCAATATCGATGTCCTTATTTTTACGGATCCGAATGCTTGACGTAATAATATGAAAGATTTTATGAAAACGCAGTCTTATTGTAAATTTAAACCATGATGGGGAATCATCATGCAAAATTTCAACTTCATACGCCTTGTCGCTTTTGAGATACAGTGAGTGAGTGAGAGTAAAATGACTGCCTTTTATATGTACGCGTATATCCTTCTTGTTGGCGTTGTTTATATTAGTCCTATATATTATATAAACAAACTGTCTGTGTTTGTGTTTCATATTTTCAACTGTTATCTTAAAAACGTCCGCTTACTTATTAACACACAGTAACGGCTGACGGAAAAAAGACTATAAGACTACCTTTATTATAAGGATTCTTAATATTAAAGTATAAATTAATCAGTTTTGTTTGTTTATGAACATTTCTTCAAGCTGTAATACGTATTTGAAAAAAAAGAATAACAAATATTTTAATATTTTTCAGATTATTGGGTGTACTACAGAACTACAGGCGAGATTAACTGTAAGTGAAATTAAATTTCGTATTGTTTATACAGTGATTGTAGAACGCAACTGTCTTGCCGATACACCTCAAGCTTCAAAAACCAATTTCTTTGAAATTTAAAAAATAAACTAGAAATATGATATACTTTCCGATTTTCATGAAAATTTATTATTAGTTAAAAAAAGACGGCATTCAAGATTTTTTCATTTTTTTTTTTTTTTTTTTTTTTTTTTTTTTGGCAATTGGATTATTACAACGTATCAAGATATTAAAACGGTATGGTGGTCAATTAATTTTGGAAATTATTAATAGAAAAAAATCGCCGATGTAGCTGTCTCGCTGACATGATGAAAGCGAATTGCTGAAAAATATGTTACACTTTCGAAAATTAGATTACATCACAATCAGCATAAAAATCCGCATACATTAACATCTCTCAAGATACATTGAAAATACGAAAATAAACCCTCACCGCCGGCAAGTTTATTTTCGTAATTTATATGGAATTTGAAAATTAAAAATTCTCAATTTATGGAAATTTTAATTCTTGTTATAGTAGTGAAATTATATAATTAAATATGTGTCAGACAAAAATATGTTTAAACTTGAAGTAGCTGTAATTTAAAACTGTTGAACGTATTTTACTGTGTAATGAATTTGTCCAAGCTAATAAGCAATAAACACGATTTTTGTACAAGGTTTGAATCAAATCGGTACAAATCATCTCATTAAATTTTCCAACTTATGAAAAACGTACATTACAAAAATATGAACAAAACTCTGAACACCGTCATACTATATTTTGAAGTATCAACGGAATGTGGCATATTGAAAATGCTACTTTAAGCCGATTCTAACGCTCATTGACATTGTCTGATTTCAAAAAAATATTTAAAACAAACAATTAATAAATTTCAAAGGATTGAGGTGGCTGCAATTTTTTAATTGTTGAATGGATTTTGCTGGCTATCAAATTTGTCCTAGCTATTACCCAAATCGCTTTTTGTGCCAAGTTTGCATCAAATCGATCCAAATTTGTGCGTTCGTGCATGTGTGTGTGTGTGTGTGTGTGTGTGTGTGTGTGTGTGTGTGTGTGTGTGTGTGTGTGTGTGTGTGTGTGAGAGAGAGAGAGAGAGAGAGATTGTGCGCGTGTGTGTTTGCGCGCGTGTGTTTGTTACATTATAAATCGTATTATTATTATACAAACTGGCCGAGAAATTTGTTTCATAATGGTGTTGTTTTTAAATGTTACATGGCTGGTACAGATTATGCGCTTATACGAATTCCGGGAGCGGGAAAATCAATAAGTAAACACGACCTGAGATAACTATGTCTTGCCTGATTTCATGTAGACAAGCGGACATCTGAAATAATCTTTAAAATGTTCAATATCTCCAGACCTAGCCGACATTTCGACTTAGAATAATTTTAATAAAAATTCAGTTCTTGTTAAAATAAATTAATTCACATAAATTTGATTTGAGGCAAATTTTTGATAAATAAATGAAAACTAAGAGGTTTATTAAGAATAAAAAATTATCTTAAAACTTATACTTTAGCTTGTAGAAGCCTAAAAAAATATTAAACATAATTAATTTTTGTAAATCACGGTTTTAAAAATAATCTATTCTTTTATCATACAATATAGACGAAATAATCAGTTAAATAAGTAGAAAATTTATTAAATAATTATAATAAAAAGAAATGGGAGTCGCTAAGTAAAAATTAGCGGAGTATGGTCCAATGGGCAGGACAGGGTCCTAATTTCATAAATAAAATAAATAAAAAAATCTATGTAACTAATAGAACAAAAATTTAACAATTATAAATCGAGAAGACTGTTTTAATTGCGATTAAATCTTGTAATAGGTACGCGTATTAAATGTTAATAAGCTAGGATTAATTGCTAGGCTGCAGTAAATTTGGAAATAATTACATAAAGTTAGCTGTTGTGTAAAGGGAAATGTATCAGGTTAAAACTAAGTAAAGTAAATGAATTGCTAGGATCTTATAATAAATCTTTAAAATACTCTAAAAATCCTCCCCAAAATCAAAAGAACAGGCTTTCACTAAATAAAAACAAATTCACACGTAAGCGAAAACTGTTGTTGTTGGTGACCGGTACAATATATCTCTGTGCCTTGGCAGTGTGTGTGTGTGTGTGTGTGTGTGCGCGCGCGCGCGCGCGTGTGTAAGTTACAATCGGCGCTCATTTCAAGATTCTGGGAATGGGTCTTACCATGATGACCGTACCAGTACTTCATTTTTGCAACGGAAATTCATTAAAAATGCAATACAGTGCTAGCTAAGTAATAGTAGCCTTTTTATTAGCCCACAAGTGTTGCCAAGTCTTAGAGGCAATTATCACTTAGCCAAGGCAACTTTGTTATTTTTACATTTTAAGTCTTAGCGAATTGGCCGGCACTCAAATGTGTGTCCTTTATTTTATTTTTGTTTTTATTTTTACATCAAGTTTTCGCTTGATCGTGAAAATAACCGCCTTGTTTGTTTGAGTTTTAAAGTTATTTCCTCACTAAACAAAGTATGCAGAAATTATAACGATCGTGATTATAATGTGTTTATTTTAAACCGCCTTCTTTGTTTTCAATTTTAATTTTTAACAACTTCTAGTTACCTCCTCTAAACATGAGGAGCATAGAAATTATAACGATCGTGATTATAATGTTTTTATTTTAAACCACCTTCTTTGATAACAATTTCTAGTTACTTCATCTAAAGACGAAGCGTATAGAACTTATAATGGTCATTAATATGATTTATTTATTTTAAATCGCCTTCTTTGTTTAAATATTTAATTTTTAACATCTTCTAGTTACTCATAACACTTTGTTTTAGTGTTTTTAAGTATCTTTAAATAAATAATCAAGATTAACTTACAAACGCTTTCTAAAGCCTTTTTGTAGCTTATCTTATACATTAGGCCTATCGATAGCAATAATGTTAAAGACCTGAATAGAAATTTATATCCTCTAAATACCTTTTGTACTTGTTCAATAGTCATAAAAGGTTACTAACACTTTTTTTAAATGTTTGATAGAATACGTCAACGGATGCTGAAATTTATTTTTATACACACAAACATTTACTTTACCAGGGGGCGCGTTCGAAATTTACACTATGAAAGTTTTAAGTAAACACTTTTGAATAAGAGTAGTCGTTGGGGTGAGGGCAATAATTGGAAAGATGGGAAAACGTTAAATAAATAAATCCAAAAGCGAACAGTTTGAAATAATAATCACAAATTTATGAGTCACTGTAGTATATACATTTCAATACAGGTAATATGTTTTTTAATGGGAGTTTTTACAGGGCATTACACTACCTAGTTACAATATCTTACGATATCTGATGTAAGAATATAATCTTTTAGTACTTTTTGTATTTCAATTTCTTTAGTAGATACAAACATGTTAGTTGATTTAGTTACCAATGAAAAGGCTACATACAATTGTCAGTGAGTAAAGACGGAATTTGGTAAATACAATCCTGCTCTTTGAAGTGTTTGTCCCTGCGACATTTTTATAGTGATAGCAAGCGCGATTTTAATAGATAACTATCGTCTAGTCAATTAAAAAGGCATGGTTGATAACCTCTTGTATATGACATTTTAATTGTATTTCGTATTTTATGATGTCCGTATTATCAGTAGATAAATGCACAATGGAAGGAAAAGTCACAAATATATTTGTGTAAAAACACTGTCCAAAACATGTGTTGTTTTGCCAAAACATACTTGTCCCGGCTTGAACGACGGGCAATGTTAGTACAGGGGACTAACAGTAGGGCCACATAACCTATAAGTTTAATGACTTTTAAGTAAATATTGAAATTGTTCTAAGCACGTCATGCAAAAAGGAGGCGTTTGTAGTAGGATTGTCTATTCGTGATTATTAAGTTAGCTTCTTAAAATATACAAAATATTGTCTGATTTGTGATGCCGCGCATGCGCATCCATGATGCCGTTTTGTCTACGACAATTTAAAGTGTCTTTTATGTTAAAATTTCCACAAAACAGTAAGTTTTAGCGCAAAATAATTAAGCAATGTCAGAAGCCGGTTAAAAATTTTTTCTAAAGATACCTCATTTATGCCTGTACGAATAGTATGTGCTGAGAAAAAGGGATGGTGACTCGAGAAATAATATATACGATTATTGTATTCAAAATAGTCTTGCTGGATGCAGGACAGCGTAACGCAAAATCGTATTTCCCCGTGTACGAATGGCAAGGTGCGCCTAATAAATTTTTCACTTCAAAAAGTAAATTGTTGACAAAATTTCTATCGGGTAATGTCGAAATTTCACGATCAGTGAAATTTAGGAATGATCATGAACAAGTACGGTTGAATTGCTCCTATGGTCGTCTCGGAAAAAAGTCGAATCAACCTTGAAACTGCTGCCCCGTTGTCACAATCTTCGGAAATCAGTTAGATATACAGTTAAAATATGTTTAAATTTCAGTGTACATTCCTTACACCAAACTTCATATTTCAGGCCTTCATGAAACATTTAAATTAGGTTAGTAATTGGGATGTAATAATTTTAAGAATTAGTTTTTTTTGGCAATTATAATATTGGTAATATTAAAAAATAATTTTCAAAATAAAACGAAATACTATTTAGTGGATGGAATACATAAGTTAGCAGGACCACCTTCCCCACTGGCCACAAAATAATAAACCCTTCCAAGGTCGAGAACAGTGCGGAGACGAAAGTTTTGACCAGGAGCTATTCGATCGTTTGTTTTGTTTTCTATTTCTTAGACATCAGGTCTAGTTTCTCACATATAACCCCACTCCTGTTCTAAATAGACCATTGAGAAAATTTTATTGTTTTTATTTTTTTAGTGACAGGTTGGGTCAAACGAAACCGAATAGCTTTTTAATTGTAGCATTTGTCAATCAACTCCACGTGATTATCGATTTGACTGTGTACTTTGACTTGAGCTCGGCCGCAATAAGTCCAGTAAGACCCAGGCTGTACCTCTGCCAATGAGGATGGCTCAGCGCAGCCGGTATTTAACTTTTGGATAGTCATTCAGTTTTTAAAATGCCACTTTTTGAAATAACTTATCAACAGCACAGACTAACGAAAATTCAACGGTTATTTTCGTACAAAACATGTCGACAGTCAATAACTATTAAGTTAAACATTCTTCACAAAAAACTTAACTGGGTAAATAGTAGACATAAAAATCCCAATTTCTAGCAGTGTTCAATCGTTGCAGAAGCAATTTTTTAACGCCAAAACTCTTGGCCTGGTAAAATCTAAATCACAACAACAGCAAAATTACAACGAAAAAATACCTAAAAAAATGAGTATGTGTAATTAAATGAGTTCATTAAAAAATAAAGTAAGTAGAGTAATTATATTTATTATATTATTTTACAACTAATCGAAATCCGATTTATAATAAAAAGTTCGATAACAATGGACAGCAGGAATAAATAAAATTATACAGGTTTGAACAGCTGGTTAATTTCCCCAGAGCTTTATCGGGATTTAAAAAGTTCGATCTAATGCTAGTAATTAAAAAAAAATAAATGTTAATGAAAACATTATTTTGATGATGAACCTGAATAGATGGAATGATTTTGTTTAAATAGTTTCATGTAAATTTTGTGTTGTTGTTATTTTAAGGCTATTATCGCCTCCCTAAATGAAAGTGTGAGTGTAAAGTGTTAAAGTCGTAAGTGTAGTGTTGAAAGTGTAAGTGTGTGTTAAGACGCGGGTACCGCGAGGGACGTCTAAATCCTCTCAATAGGTGCAGCCAGTCTGCACCCCTGCGGAGTGTTTCATGTAAAAACATGGCTAAAACGCCTGTTTTAAGGAACATAAAGCAAAACAATTTATTAAAAATATTCAGTTGTAGGTCAAAGTAAAGTTGAAGAGTGTATTTTGTTATTATAATGGTAGAGAACTAAATAAACTGTTTTTAAATAAAAATAAATGAATATGATAGAAAATAATTGTATTATTAAAAAGAAATCATTCGAATTTTATAAACCTAATTCGTTTAAATTAGGTCATCATGTAAGACTATGGCTAAATCAAAGGTAACCCATTTTATTAAAAAGAATGCATTTTTGTAAATTATGTAGCATTTAAAAAGAGGTAATATTGTCAAATAAATTTATAATAATATAATGGTAATAAAGTAGAGAGAACTTAGTAAATAAAAACAAGTTTATAAATTTAATTGTATGTAATTAAAATTAATTAAACATAATGTGAATAAATAATATAAATAACATGCAAAGGCAATTCAACCAATATGAGAGATGAGTAAATCCACTAAGACTAAAGAATAGGAAAGAAACGGCTTATCCGTAATTAACACCGTAGAAATTACAGTAATTAAACAATAAGAAGTCGGTTATCTCAGGAACTACAGCACCTACAAACTCCATTCAAGATCCTATGGATTCATAGGATCCAGCTGAAGACAATACGCTTCACACGAGAAACATCGGTCCAGCCGTTCAGGATTTGGAAAATCTAGTACAGTGAAGATAATTAGGATAACAAGAGGTTCTGATTAGCGCTCGACAAAGTCGACGTGTCAAACTGACAAAACCAGGAGCGTCAACCTAAAGCAGATTCAATACGAAAAAATGCGATTAAAAAAAATTAATTAACACATAATTAGCAGAGTTTCAGATCATTATTATTTACCCGTATTAAAAGTTTGGCGAGTTTTGAATTGTTTGCTGGCTGCAGAAGGGAAGGGGTGTTATCCGTAACTAATTTTGTACCGAGTAACGTAACAATAGGTTGTCTTTCATTTTAATATTTTTGTTTACCATTGATTTATACCAACGAGAATGCCAATGAGTTGCTATGTTCAGGGTAAAGAAGAAAATCAGCGTGGTTGCTTTTCAACAATTATTTTTAGTTTTGTACTTCCAACAGTAAAACTGTTAATTAATTCTTTGTCACGTACAAGTAAAAAAAAAGGAATTAACATTTATAATTATAAATCATGTTTAATTTTAAGCAAAAGAAAAACAAAATAAAAGTTAAAATTATATCAGTCTTATCCAAAGTACTTTGAAATACGATAAATTGTGATTATCGATTACTTAACTACAGAGTAAATAATAATAATAATAATATGAAGTGAACTGCCTGGGATGAAAAAATCTGACTTTGGCCGTCGGTTTAGTTAATCAAGTAGTTATATAATAACTGATCATCAAGTACATACTTATTCTTCATTCTAGTTTCAAATTTCGAAGGCGGAAGCAGTGCTTTTCGAATGTCCTGATTAGGTTTTTTTAGTAATTGGAAAAACTGCCTACTCAAACAGTAACGTGAGTAGAATTTATCGGTATAGGAATAAAAGTTAAATTAAATAATTAAATTAAACGATAAAAGCTCTTTGCAAAAATAATCAAGTAAAATACTTAAGTACTTGAAATTCAAATATAACCTGAAAGCTAGCGTGAGTTTCAGTAGCCCGGGGTGTACGAACGACAAATTCACCGTCTTCTTATTTAACCCTACACGTTATATCGACGTGTATGAAATAAATAATCACAAGCCTTACTAATACAATCCACTCAAACCCCTTGCCCTCTTATCAGTGCCTCAGGCGGTTGCTGACCAGCCAGCATTATGAGTAGGAGTATTTTCAAATAGTTTTTGTGTAATTAATTTTTTTCTTAGAAGTCAGACGTCTGGTTAACGTGTCGCTACCTTCTAAATTTATTTTATCGTAAGTTCATTTTACGTGTCATTACCTATAATATCATTATATTTATTTGTGAAATTTTTTTGTTCTACTGGAAATACTATACTCTCTTTTCTTTTATATCTTTTTACGAGGGAAGATGTTTATTGTTGAGATGTTTATTTTCTCTCGTATGTTTATTGTTGAGAAGTTTTAGTTACTTTTCGTATAAAAATAAATAATTATGTAGAATTTAGTAAGCTATTTAGAGCTATAACATTATTGTAACCACGGGGCCCGGTGGTCAAGGTGATTAAAACATCGGTCATTCTGCTGCGTCGCTCAACTGCGCACCTAAAGGTTTTTAGTTCGAGCCGCAGTTGCTCTCGTTGATTTTCTTTACCGTTTACACTGATCCATCGTCTTCATTAATGTAACAGGCATAAAGTACAAAAATTAATAAAAAAAGGAAAAAATGTAACCATATTTTTTTAACAACACATGAAACTAAAAATAGCACAGATATTTTTAAGCTGAAAAATACATTAATAAATCTTTTATCATAAAATTATAAAAACTATGTTCTTTTTCATTTATGTATAATATTTTGGTTTTTATGAATACATTTTTTTGTTTCTTTTTTTTAATTAGATCCTAGTTATTTCTTAAAGTGTTGAATTTAACTGAAATAAATAAAAATAATATTCCAAAAAACAAAATGTAGCATTTTACAGCAGAACTAGCAAAGTACCATATGTTTCCGAACTGTACGTCAAATTTACGTGTCACCATAATTTTTTTTGAACGCTACCTTTCTAGTGTTAAACAAAAAACGTTAAAAAATTAAAGAAACTCTGAAGTTTTTTCGACAAGAACAAATATGATAATGTGTATTGTACAGTACAAATAACGAAGTCATATATGTATGTTTTGTAATATAATAAACACATTTGTTACGAAAGTTCTTACATGTCTGTTCCTTACTGATACATCACAACATTTACGATATGCGTCGACAAGATGAAGTTATTATTACATAAAATTAAGAACACATAAGGAATAACAGTGAATAGAATTCAAAACACAAATCAACTTCCAATTAGAACTATACTGATACTGTTACGCTATTTATTTTTTATTGAAGAATTAATACAATTTACAATAAAACTTCTGTCTTTAACTTAAATTTTGACTATGTTTTCTTAGAGCACAATCTGTTATTGCACTGTCAAGTCTATAGCATCACATACCTCTTACTCAACATATGATTTGTTAGCCTTAAAGTACTTATTGTTGATTTTAAATAATTTTGTCATCAACTTCATTTCCGAAAAGCTTCTCTCACAGGTGGCATTGCTTATGGTAATTGTGAGGAATACTTGGAGCATTATTATAATATTGGGCAGAGTATCTTCCAGCTTGGATTTCACAATGAACTGTAATAAATCCAAGTGAGCCGGCATTAAATAATTTATTTTTGTTACCTGCTGCATCTTGGAAATTTCGTAGCTTACTTACAGATGATAGCTCCTGTGTTACCTACACATACTGTTGCATATATATACTGTGTGTGTGTGTCTGTGTGTTTGTTTGTGTGTGTGTGTGTGTGTGTGTGTGTGTGTGTGTGTGTGTGTGTGTGTGTGTGTGCGTGCGCGCGCGCGTACGTGCGTGCGTGTGTGTGTTATATATGGCTATAGGCTCACAAAGCCACTTCAAAGGCTTGCATTAAACTTTCATCATCGACGTCTTGCTTCCGTTAAAGCGAATCCCTAGGGATGCTTACAAAAAGGTTTCAGCTTATTTTACTCACTAAAGGTTCAAATTGGGTGTTGTGTTAGATTAGGGTTGCACCTGCAGCCGAGCAGGCCTAGATCCACAAAGTAAGCACAATTCCATTTAATCTTGTATTGTTCGGGCTGCTTGGCTTACCTGATGAAAACGATTTTCCAAAAAATGTAAAAATATAATATTACATAAATAAAAATGTTTTTATATTTGAATACAAATCCTTATCTGTATAATTTGTGTAGTCACTCACTCACTAACATATGAAAATATCAGCTTCAGGAAAAAGTCCCACGAGGGTAAACTTTTACACACAGAAGTGGAGATCACTAAAAAATCTTTAGAAATCTATACTCTTTGTTTTCAACCCCAAACATAACTTCAAGTGACGGTGAAATTTCAAAACTTTTCCGAATTTAACAAAACTTCATACAATACAGTTTTTCATGTTCTTCGCAAATAAATTATTTCTTTATTATATATTTTAGGGATTGAAAATGTTTAAATGACTCAACTATTTAACGTACCTTTTTACTTGTTTTCAGAGTATTTCCAAATTGGTTTACCAATTTTTTCTCCAAAACTACTCTTAATAAATTTTCAACGGGTAATGTTTATTGTAAAATTAAAAATTCAAGATGAAATAATTGTGTAGGTAAATAAAAAGGTTCTAAAGTGGAAAAATTTTATTTACAACCCTTAAAAATATCTGTTTTGGATTGAAGTAAAAAATTATTTTTATGTCTGAATTTCATGAAACATGACATTTGATTGCTATGGTAAGGTTTAAATAATAAAATTTTTAATTTTAATACTCTGATACAGTAACCGATTTAAGGAGTTAAAAAAAAATTTAAGCATAAAGAGGTTGGCCTACGGAGTGGGTAGGTGTTTTGTTATAAAACTAAAAAAAATAATATCCTGAGTGATATCTTAAACCTTTTAAACTTAATTTTATTGAATATCTGATTTCATTATCAGAGTTGAAACTTATATAAATTAGCGTGCACTAAGAAAAATAATAATGAATCTTGACAGTGTTTGGGTTCATATTCGAACAATGAACCCAATTTTGAATCATTTATGTATTCAAAATGATTTTGAAAACTGTTAAATTTATAATGCTTAAAACTGATTATGATTTTTCATATGCAACACAAAAATTATTCAATTCACAAATGTAATATGAAATTATTGTAACAACGTACAATAATAAAAAACTATAAGTTCAAAAAACATTAGACATTACAGTAACTCTTTATTAATAAACAAAACATTTTCGACAGCGCTCTGACACGCTCGTAACCTTTTCTGCTAGTTTAACCCGTAACCGTTATATTTCCGAACTGGAACAACTTTATTGGATTTTTAACTCTTTCTCCATGAAGAGTTTAAAAGTTTGTAGGTCTTGCCGTTCAGCAATAATTACAGGAAATATTCAGTAACTGCACTCTCTTCGTTAAAACAGAGAATGCCATTTTGAAACGGAAGTAAATGGGAAAATCTGACACATAGGTTTTCGGGCTTATATAAAGCCCAAATTTCAACACAGTCGGTTAATGCGTTTGGTCAGAAACTGCCTAGGTTCACTTTCGTTTGACCAGAGGCCGCCATGTTAAAACGGAAGTGAACGGGAAAAATCTGACTCATTTCTTTTAGGATTTATAAAACTTCATACCAAGTTTCAAAAGAATCGATCGATGCGTTTCGCCAAAACTGCGTACACTTGTCATCGTAAATCAGAAATTCACATCTTGAATTGGAAAATCTTACACATTCGTTGTGCGTTTCATTCATAGTAAAATAAAAGTTCAATGCTTTTGGCCAAAACTGCATCCACTCGTCGTTAAATCAGAGGCCGCCATCTTGAAACGGAAATAAATAGGGAAAAATTTTATATATACGCATTTTGGCTTTATACGAGATATCTGTGTACCAAATTTCAAAACAATCGGTCAATGTGTTTGGCCAGGACTGCGTAAAAAATAAACAAACACGTAAACCAAATGCCGAACCATCGAGTTAAAGATCTCTCTTCGCCCTGTCAAAAAACATTGTTACAAAACATAAACGATTTAAAATGTAGAACTACTGGTTTACATGCAATATGGTAAGTTTACCACTCTCTGGAATTATTTAAATAAATCAACAAAAACTTAAGTACTTATTTTAAAATTAATTTAAACTCCGTAAAGTAATTAGGATATGTATTTAAAGCATGTAGATAATTAAGTATTGTTTTTTTCACTTCTATATTTTTTTAATGGGTTGAAAACTGCTCAGAACAATGGATTGGATTGTTAACTTTCGTCTTTGAAGTTCGATTCACTTAACGGAAAATCTATTTTTTATAGAATAATACCAAGAGGGAGGCCTGGACACCTGTAATACTGTATACAACTCCGTAAACCCTACTTCATCTGATACTGTTATAAAATACACCTCAGGTTGTTGGTTCGAGACTGCAGTTACTGCCTAAGCTTTACCCTTTTCCTTAATGCAGATCCGTTGTCCTCATTAGTATAACTGACATGCAATTTGGACTTTAACCACACAAACAAAAATCCAACGTATTAAATGTGCATCAAAATATTTAGAAAAAAAGGTAATGGTCTAAAAATGCCACAGAATGTGGTTTAGCGCTTTTTTCTCGAAACCGTAATGTTATGTTTCACTATTTCCGGCGAAAATTTTTTAACTTTAACCTTAAATCATCACCGTGTCTCGATTTCACTGTAAAAAAAATTTCAGAAATGAAAAACAACTTAGGCAATGCGGGACTGGCCGACAGAAGTGACTACTTTTTTTCGCATGCCTGACTGTATACTTTTCACTATTATGATTTATTTATTTTTATAAAAATTTAGATGCATGTAGGAAAGGGCAACTCTTGAAAATTATTTTCGTATTAAATTTCGCTTGTGTGTAGGTACACAACATGAACTCTTTACAGATTATTAATTTGAGTATCTTAAGCTATATAAGAGACTAATAATTAATCAGTTTATAACCCTACTTTTCACAGTTATACATGACATTTATACTGTCTAAGTATAATAATATAAATAATATTTGTGATTCTGGCATTCAAAAAATTGGTATAGGTCATATATATTAAATAATTTAACTATACAAATTTAGGAAATATACATTTTAAAAATTAATAAGAACAATAAACCTAACCTCAATCGAAATGATATTGAAACTGTTGTGCGAAATCACCTGTTTAGAAATAATCACTTCCAGTCTAGATATATACAAGAACAATATATACTGTGAGATATTCATTACGGATTCAAGCGTGATTCTTAAGCAAACGTTTATAGCCATGTTTTGTCAACCGCAACCACACAAGTTTTCACTTCAAAAATACATTTTTATTAATCATTAAAAAAAATAATTATAATAATGTGTTGTAATAATGTTTGTAATAATAATTATTACAACATTAATAATGTTACAATTATTACAATATTAATATTACAACATTAATAATTATTACTATTATTATAGTAATAATAATGTCCACTAGAGTGAGCGTATGGATATGTTCGAGCGTTCTGTGACGGTAGAGCGTTCCGTGACGGTGGAGCTTTCTGTGGAGGCAAACTCAGTTTTTCCCCCCGCAAAGCATACTCCCGTACCCCGTGATAAGAATTAGTCGCTTCAAAAATCATTTAATAAAACAAAACCTCCCCAAAAATATTTAACAATAACATATTCCTACATCAAAAGATAAAAAAAACAAAAAGAAAAAAATAATAACAACATGAGCACAATTCATTGTAAGACTATAAAAAGGCCTTACAACCTTAACGAAAAATAAATAAAAGTTTTATATAATTTACTTTGTTATCATTTAAAACTAGTTAACAATAATAAATATCAAAGAAACAATGAAAATGATTACAAATCGTGGTGAGGTTGTAAAGTGTCATTGGAAGAAAAACAGTAAAAAACATACTTTACCTAAAACTAGTTAACAAGAATAAAAATCTTAAATAAAATATGCAACAGTATCGATTTCAATGACGTTCAGTATTTTAACCTGTTTGGTTTAAAACAACTTCAATTTGTTCCTCTTCCATGGACAATTCCTTTGACCACTTCAATTCAGTTCACTGATTTGACCAGATCCCCTTATCATATTAAAATCGATTCACTTGTTCCAGTCTCTTGAAATATTTAATAGCTCCGATTTCAACTCTGTTGCCTTTGAATCTTATTCAAAAAGGTTCAGATATTCGGATTGTTCTCGTCGATTTTTCGTTTAACCTTAATCGTGGCACGCGACATTTCTCGCTGACGTGATGCGAGCGAATTTCCAATAATATTTTCTCCTTAAAATTTTTTAAATCTGATTTCACGATCAGATGTGATTTTATAATAAGTATAATTAGCGTTTTTAAACTTACATTTGAAATACGAAAATGAACCTGACAGCGTGAAAATTATTTTCAATTGAATATTAAAGTAGTTTCATAAGAATATTAAAATGTTTAATGTTAATTAGAGCTAATTTTAACCCTGAATGTAATGGTGAATTCTGATTTTCAAAAAAGTTGAATATAAAAAAGTTGTGAGTGAAGTTTGGAATGGCCGTCATTTTGAAACGGATTTTTTTGAGTGATGATCAGAATTATTTTCGAAATCTTAGTTTGTGTGTGTGTGTGTGTGTGTGTGTGTGTGTGTGTGTGTGTGTGTGTGTGTGTGTGTGTGTGTGTGTGTGTGTGTGTGTGTGTGTGTGTGTGTGAGTTTTGCAATGGTAAGCTGCAAATATAAGGTACTCTCAATTTGCATAGGTTGGTACCTACCTTAGTTTTCCAATTTGCTTTGAATTGACTTGTTACCTTTACTAGCAATATATTTGACAAATCGCAGGATAAAAGGAAACACCTACTACGCGGATGCAGTAGAAACCACACGGAATTTAAACAAACTTCTACGTTAAATCATTTGGTAACTCCTTACAAGCTACCTTTCGGTTTCACGTGAACCTTTGACATTTTCCTTGCATGGCAAACGTATGCAAAACCAGGTATGATCACATTTTCGAAATGATTACTTCTTCTCGAGGGGTATGGGTGTATGTTTTGCCAGGGAAAAATTCAGTTTGCCGTCACGAAACGCTTTAATTTTTGTTTAGTGATTAATAAAATCTGTTTTTGAAGTGAAAACTTGTATGGTCGCGATTGGCAAAACATGGGTAACATGATAATATTTGCTGTCGCCTCATGTTAGTGTTTTGTAACGCAGTAGAAGAGTAGATGAAGGTTTTATTAATACCTTAACTGAAATATTCGGTTTCGTATTTTCTTTACTAAGTTTGAGATTAGTTGGTCCCATGTTTGTTGTTTAAAATTAGTCCGAGGTACTTAACTGAGTCTGCCACTGGGTCTGCTGACCGGTCTGATAATAATGGATGATAGATAATGTTCCTTTCATAAGTGAATTTAAATAGCTTTGATTTCTGAAGTTGCATCTGCACTTCGCATTTTTTGAAGTGACTACTTGTTATCTCGGGGTATGGGTGTATCTTTTGCACGGGGAAAAATTCAGTTTGCCGTCACGCTCAACCGTCACAGACCGCTAAAAACATATCCATAAACTCACTCTAGTGAACATTATTATTCCAAAAATTATTACATCACATTATTATTTTTTTAGTAATTTATAAAACGTTTTTTTGAACTGAAAATTTGTGTGGTCGCGGTTGATAAAACATGGGTATAAACATTTGCTTTCGCGTCACGCTTGAATCCGTAACGCATACCTCACAGCATATATAGTTCTTGTATATACCTAGACTGGAAGTGACTATTTCTAAACAGCTGATATCGCAAAATAGCTTCAACATCATTTCAATTGAGTTTATATTTATTGTTCTTGCTAAATTTAAAAATGTGTATTTTCTAAATTTGTAAAGTTAAATTATTTAATGTAGGGCTATATGACCTATACCAATTTTTGATTGCCAGAATCACAAATATTATATTTATTATTATACTTAGACAATATAAATATCATGTATAACTGCGGAAGAGGGTCATGTATAAGAGGGTTACAAGAACCTTTAGTATCTGTTACGCCTACTACAAATCCAAGTAATTCAGGTTAACTAACATGATGTAACTAATTTTATTAAGGAATTCTTAGTAACCCAATCTAAAATACAATTTATACTTTGAAAATGACTTTAATGAAAAATTCTCAGCATGTGTATCCAAAAAATTTATGAATTCACAATTGTATTTCTTTAAATGTAATTTGAAATTATTAGATGCAACCGTCTCCGATCAAATTTAAGAATTCAATAATTATCATGTTAGCAAAACAAACCATAGAGGTATTACAGAAACATATAATCAGATCAGGCGTAAATATTATTGACCTACAGTGTACAAAAATAAATTGATAACTGTGAAGTACGTTTACAAGCTAAAAATGAAAGAATTCCATTGAAAACGGAATTAACGCTTACACCCTCAACATCACGAGAAGTAATAGACTCTATCAGTGGATACAGTGACTTCTGATAAAACAAAATTCATAACAGTAATTGATACGTTTTCAAGTCATTTGTAGATGTACAGGATTGTAAGTCAGCGTGCAACAGAGATACGTGATAAGGTCATAAATCATTTTGCCAGCTATGGTTATCCTGAAGTTATCAGTTCTGATAATGGAACTGAGTTCAACAACAAAGTTATTAAAGAGCTAATGGACTTACACAAGATAAAGACTCACTATGTAAGTACTCAACATCTCTAAGCCAGTGGATTATGCGAACGTATTCATTTACCTTAGTTGAATATATTAGACGTTTAAACAATTAATCCGAGTTTAAAAATGACACTATCTTTAAGAAAATGAAATATTCTGTTATTTAATACAATAACACGATCTCTTCTGTGACACTACTAACACCTGTGGAAATATTGTTTGGTAAAATCAAATCAAATTCACTTTTAGATATAAATGTAGAAAATAACATTGTTAGTTAAAACTCATATAAAGAAAAGCCTAAAATTTTGTATGAACATAAAAAAGAGTGAAATTATAAAAATAAGGAAAGATTCAAAGTAAAAGGAACGTAAATAAAGAAACACTTCAAGGAATACCACAGGAAGTTTATGTTAAAACAATACAAAAACAAAGTAAAACAAAAGACAAGTATGATAAAGAAGAAATAACTTATGTTAATCCAGAAAAAATGCAAACATTAAGACCAGACAACATAATAGAAAGAAAAAAAATCATTTATGAAATACTGAAAACCTGGGGAAAGGAATTACCTAACTCCAAACTTTCTCCTTGTGTTCCAGGTACACACTGTACCGATAAGCTGTAATACAACTATTGAAATTAAGGACATTACAAAAAAGATCAATTCTGACTTGAACTTCGTACAGTAAATCCAAGAACATCTTGCCAAACCTTTGTCCATAATTTCAATTTAGGTGATCTAACAATTCAGCTTAATAATGTTTAGCACTATCACAATAATGCATTAAGTTTTTTAATTGTGCCAATCATTGAAACCAATTTTGATAAATTAAAAAATGAATTATTGTTTGTAATTGAAAAATTTGATGATCAAATAAAAATTGACAATTTTGAAATACTTTAAATCAATTAAATATTGTATATTACACAATATTGCGATTACTTCATGATATTGAGAATTAATTAACTACCCTGTTAACTAGGCACTTTGCCACCCCAGTGTAATTTCACCTCAAGAACTACTTGAACTATAAAGTAAAGTTGTATTATGTAGGAAGATGACCTATAGAACATAGTTTACGAAATATTTAGGAAATTGAAGATTTGTTAGGAACTAATTGTAGAACTACTTTACAAGAAATACTTCATTAATTTACCCATTGTAGATCCAATAGAGTATACAAATTTAATACAGTACCTGCTTTGTATGAAACAATTTTATAACAGTTATTGCTTCACTTAAATATGTATTAGTTTATAAGAATAAAACATGTATAGTGCATAAGAATGTGTTAGGATTAAATGATAACCGTAATGCCAGAATCCACAACGCCTAAATATGTTCATTAACCTAAATAGTTCATCAGGACCTTTATGTGAAAGATAATAAACTTCGCTATCCCAGATAACTTAGAAATCACTGAAAATTTGTGATGGCGATTGCGAGATATTTTTACAATCGAGACAATCGACTATCGTACAACAAAACAATCGAATTAACCATCGAATCCCAGTCGAGTAGAACAATCGAGATATGTGACGATTGCCATCACGATGGGTCCTGATTGCTGACTTGGTTTTTAGCTCAATGCTTTCCTTTCCTTTGGCTCGACATCACAAATTGACAAAAGCAATTAATTTTTTTTTAGTCGATAAGTGCGAATTATTAATATTAATATAACAGTGCTTTATTACTACCAAAAATATATAGAACAAAAATCAGACATCAAAGTTTTACAGTCATCATAAAAAAACTTCTTTTACATGCATTATTCAAGTTCACTTTTCGTATTTGTGTAGTAAAATGCATTATTCAAGTTCACTTTTCGTATTTGTGTAGTAAAATACAAATATATTAACATGTCACGTTAAATTGTTGTAAATGTTAATTGTTTATTTGCAAGTATATTTTAATCATGTAAACTAGAAACTGGATACCGCTATCATATGAAATTAAAGTTGTTTGGGAAGAAGGTGAGTTCTCCTAAAAGCCACAAATATAAGTGCATTTAACGGGTGTCTCAAAATACATTATTGCTCTAAAAGGGATCGGATAGCAATACATAAAAACAAACGAAAGAATAATTAAATAAAATGGAGAAGCACATGTTTTTATTTATTAAAAACATTTTTTTTAACATCCATTCTTTATGCCAGTTATACTAATGAGGGGGGGAGTTAACGGTAAAGGAAAAGCAACGGGAGCAACTGCGGCTCGAACTAAGAACCTTTAGGTGCGCAGTTGAGTGACGCAGTAGACTGATCGATGCTTTAGCCACTTCGACCACCGAGCCCCACATGTTTCTGAAGCACATATTGAGGTTCGGCAGGCACCTTGTTTTTTGTCTGCGTAAATCAGTATCGACCTTTGAAATGTGAACCTGAATGTTCTGTTTTTAAGAATTATATAACAGACTCAAGACTAGATCAGCTGACTTCCGTGACGTCTACACTGCCGCGATGCGGTCTAGACTGCGCTAATAACTGAGAACACACCACGCGGACTTTACCGATTGTAGCCTGCGATTTAAACGCTACTTTTAGGAAATTATTTAATGTCCAAACATAAAAATGCTTTTTGAATTGTATTCTATTTACTTATATCACACTGCATATGTGTAAAAAAACTTATAAAGTTGTGGGTAAATTTTCCCAAAAAAGGCTTTTGTTGACTTTCGTAATACGTGAAATATCGAAGAATCAGTAAATCCAAATCCCTAATTATTTAATTATTCCTAATATTTTGTCCGTCAACACCTGGGTTTTGGCTGCAAAAATTCTTCCTTCAAATTTTGTAATGATTGGTTGCAACGTTTACTAGTAGAAGTTGTGTTACCGACAGACATACGGACAGTATGCTAATTTATAAGGGTCATTAGTTTTGCTTTTGGCAACTGAAAATAAACGGTCACTCCAGTAGCTAATTTTTAAAGAACTGAGAGATAATTAAAAAGGCAATATGCGTATAGCTCCAGGGTATGTCTGTGACGTTCTGTATACATGGGTGGTAATAACCATTAACAACAACCTAAAACGCCACTGCTTTAGACAGCTAAAAGTAAAGAACAGGGAAGTCTATTAAAGGAAGTTTATTGGTCATAATTTATACGATTTATTAATGGTGTTGGAGATTTTGCCGAATTTGCCCCATCCCCCTTTTACAGTGACGTTGACTGATTTATTACACACCAAAAAGCAATTCTCGAAAATAGTTTTACTTGGAGTCAAGGCGGTATATTATTACTGGGAAATTTGCTTTAAACGGCCAACTTGTAGGACCTGTCTCCTTGAAATGAGCGCTGTTTTTGACCTCTAGATCACTTTTTTTATGAGTTGTTAAAAATTATATGTATATATAAAATATATATATATATATATATATATATATATATATATATATATATATATATATATATATATACCTATATATACCTCTACCATACACCACACACACACACACACACACACACATACACACACACACACACACACACACACACACACACACACACACACACACACACACACACACACACACACACACACACACACAACACACACACACACACACACACACACACACACACACACACACACACACACACACACACTAGTTATATTTTATTTCGTTTTGTATTATATTTTGTTTTGTTTTTTGTAATATTAGCCTTTATTTTTTAAGTTTGATAATTGATTTTGTTAGTTTCTACTTTTGTACTTTTCTTTTTAGTTAATTCTTTTTTATATTTATCCAAACATACAAATGTACATCCTTCTAGAGAATTTTTGTATGTATTTGTACATAATATATATCCTATATATATATATATATATATATATATATATATATATATATATATATATATATATATATATATATATATGTGTGTGTGTGTGTGTGTGTGTGTGTGTGTGTGTGTGTGTGTGTGTGTGTGTGTGTGTGTGTGTGTGTGTGTGTGTGTGTGTGTGTGTGTGTGTGTGTGTGTGTGTGTGTGTGTGTGTGTGTGTGTGTGTGTGTGTGTGTGTGTGTGTGTGTGTGTGTGTGTGTGTGTGTGATTTATGTCATATTTGATTCAAACTTGGCACAAAAATCGGTTTTGAAAGCTTGGACAAGTTCGTTATCCAGCAATATCTTTTTTGTATTTTCGTAACCATTTAAAAATGTAAAATTCATTGTTGTTAATTGATCTTAGACTTAAATCTTCTAAAATCTGATTTTACTATCAATATCGGCATTAAATTGTGCATAAAATTAGTATTCTAAAAATTCAAATTTCGTTCAAAATACGAAATTATTTAGCATTTAAATACCGATAAATACAGTGGTTAGAGTTTATTTTAAAATGTTTGGTGTAATTAAGTTTAATGAATAACTTTTTAGGGTTATGACTCCCTTGCGCCTTTGTAGAAGTATTGTGCTGCTTTTCTATAATTCTGAATTGCTCAGTTACTAAGTCTTCTCCAAACCTAGTTTCTCCATAAAGTCTAGGATTTGGAGAGGATTAAATGTGAATAAATCCCCTACTTCTAATTGGTGACTTCCCAATTAGTTATTGAAATGACTGCAGATGCTTACTCTAGTAATTCCCTTTCAATTTCCCCCCTTACTCTTGATCCTTACCGCGGAGGTCGTGCCCCATTTGGCAATATTTTAGTTATGCGGTGAGTTCCCGCTCATTCTGTTTACATTCTTACTCATGGGGTCATGAGTAGCTATGTCTGTCCCTACAGAGCCCTGGATTCATGAGTAGCGTGCATGCTAAGGTACGTTGGAGGTTGCCAGGTATTCCAGGGCTCCTCCAGTTTGATACAACATTATTTTTTTGTCATTCACTCCATCAGCACATATCGCTTTATATTTCTATAGGAAGTAATTTTAAAGTGTAATATGCTAATGTGGCTCAAACTTAGCAAAAAGCATCGATTTTAGTAGTAACTTGGACAAGTTCGTTAAACAAAACCTGTTAAGATTTAAAAAAATGGGGAATATTACAAATGTTAAAAAAATTATAATTCTTATGGTTTAAAAAAACCGTATTTCTACATCGTATTCAGGTTTCAATCGTATTCATAAATTTGTAGGTCCTATTTAAAATTTTAAAAGTTCACTTAAAATTCGAAAATTAGTGTGACGGTCAGGTTTAATTTTTTGTTTGCAATGTAATTTTAAAAATTAAAATTCTAATTTTTGCATATATTAATTTTGCTTTATTATCATGGTGAAAACATATCTTCAAAATTATTACATAGAAAAGTGTTGTTTGAAATTTACTACCATCTGGATGGAAGACAGTTGTGTGGAGTGCTTATTAGTTTCTTGTAATGCATTTAAATTGTAAATGCTGTCATTATTTAGGAAAACGTGATCCTATAATTTGTTTACTCGTTTTTTGCAAACAGAAATGAAAACAATTTTTTACACTAGTTTAGATTTTTCGATAACCGAATTTTTCTGTAATGTAGTGTTTTATTTGGGTAATTCTGAACTACATTCGAAGAAAATATTAAAATCTTTAGAGCCGATTTTTATGAAATCCAAATATCAACACTTTTTGATTAAAAATGTTTCGAAACCATTTTTCAGAAAAATACTTTAGTTTCTATGCTTAATAAATTACCAAAATTTCATTAAAAATCGGATGAACTGATTTTGAGGAACTTTTAGTTTTTCCGTTTTTTCCAATAGCTTTTAAACAAACTATAGATTTTTAGGTTATATGGAGTCGTACCTTTGCGTACTTAAGAACTACATTTCCACAATAATTAGAGCAACTTTTGAGAACAGCTGATTTTGAACTGTTTTCAGAATTTCTCAATGTAAGCTAACCAAACATATATGTCAAATTTCATCAAATTCAGTCAGTCAATAAAAGATAAAGGTGGATGTGTTTTCTTTTGTATTTTTTCGATTTACTTTCAAACCATTTTGTTTTATTATTATTATTATTATTATTATTATTATTTGTATTATTATTATTATTATTATTATTATTATTATTATTATTATTATTATTATTATTATTATTATTATTATTATTATTATTATTATTATTATTATTATCATTATCATTAATGATAATGATTATCACTATCGTTATCGCTACCACTACAATTATCATTATCATTATTAATATTAATATTTTTTATGTAATAATATACATTATTAGACCTGTTTAAACTGTCATACTCTCATTCGAAACAAAATGGCGGCAACTCAAAATTCCAAATTTATTTTAAAACGAGGTATTTTCATAAGCCTACTTGAAACTAAACGACGGGCACTTAAAATGAGTCATTTATTTTAAACGTAGTTGTATTTTAATGCTTATAGTGTATCAAATATAAACTTTTAACAAGAATGGTTCAGCTGATTTCCCGGTCAGTCATCGACACCCGTCAGACTGTACTGCTAGTAGCCTACAATTTACGTGTTCCTTTTGAAAAGGATTTACTAATGTCCAAACAAAAAAGTGATATTTGAATTACAGTATATTTTAATGTACTTGTACCCGCACTGCAATAGGTATAGGGGCGTAGAAGAAAACGTTTTAAAGTTGTTAGTGATTTTTTTCAAATAATACGTTTTTTATGTAATAAATACAATAATATATATTGTATCAAAACATTCTGAAAATCCATTCTTTCGTTTTGATCTAGACTAGATTTAAAAATGTTTCCAGATTTTTTGATTTAACATTTACAAATTATAGAGGGTCGGCTTGATAACGTGAAATTTTTGAAGAGGTCTGGCGAGATTATATAAACACTTGATGTACAAAATGTATATACGGAATCTTTGTTACTTCCAGTTTTAGAAGAAATTTTTTTATTGAACCAAAAATAAAAATCATTTGTCATGTTTTCTCTTTCTTTTTTATTTTAATTACAATAATTTCTTCGAAAACACAACAAATTAACATAGCTAGTTTTTAACAACATAACCTAAAACCATTTTTACCAATTGGTGAATAGGTAATCTGCATATGCCTATCAGATGTTCAATTAAATCAGCTGATCGTTACGATTTAATAAAAACGACACATTGCTAGTTTTTTCCCGGTGAAAAACCAACAAGGTTAAAAATCGCCGTGCTAGATTTTAACAACATAAACTTAAAATTCTTATATCCTATCAAGTGTTCAATGAAATCAGCTGATTTTTACTAATTAGTGTAAAACAACTTATCTTCTAATATAATTACCAAAATTAAATTCATAAACTTAAATCGGTCAAACGTCTTCGTATTTTCCGTAGTGTACACGCGTGTCTTACACACGCAATGTCACCGGTTCGATCCCTGGCCGAACACAGTAATTTTTAATTATTAATTTAAAACATTTAATACGAGATTTGCAACGCGCAAAATAAACTGTTATATATCAATATAAACATGTTCCTCGCATCACGCGTCCCGCAAAATCCATCACAACCAGCCCTAAAACATTTTACAATAGCCTACACAAAATAAATAAAAAATATTTTACCCTTTAACTACCCCTAAATATTTTTGGTCGTCAACACTTAGACCATTTAGAAAATTTTTTTCTAAGTTTGGGCCGATACGAAGACCATTTTCACTAAATTTTTAAGTGATCGGTCATATCGTTTACGTGTAATAGATAGACTGACGGACAAACGCGGCAATTTTTAAGGGTTCTTAATTTGTCCTACGCGTCATAAACGACACAAATAGCTAACTGTGACGTCGTGCAGAATCAGTAGCCTTAGCATTGTACTATTAAACCAGACTGTCAATATCTACTGAACGAATAAACACTTTCAATAAACAGGTGGAATTAATAACAGTACGGAGATTAAATAACAAGTTGCCATGGTTACACTCGGTTTACGTTTTCGTTACCGTTACCTTAACTTACTTTGCTTCAAACGTTATCAATAGACGCGTCGTACAAAGTGCCTCGTAACTTTCCTCTTCCAATTAATTCGCAGTGGTGTTTAACTCAAATAAAATTCCCGTCAGAATGAGAGTGAATCCACGTTTATTGCAATTAGAACATTTCTACTAGATCACAAAAGTAGAAACTTGTTCAGAAAGTTACACAAGTAAATAAATACTGCTAGAACATTAAAACATTACACAGACTTTCTCACTTCAATTGACAAGGATAGTTCTTGCGTTACAACAAAATAAATTATGCAAAAATCTTACGCAAACTTTTTCATTTCAATTGACTGGGATAGTTCTTGCGTTAAAAGAAAAGAAATTATTCAAAAATCTTCTACAAACTTTATAACGTTTAATTGTTTTCACAGAAAATCTCTGTTTCGGAAAGGAAAAACAAAAATACAGTATAACTTATCTATTTTTTAGACGTATTTTGGTTATATAAGTCAATATAACAAATTTAAAAAGGAACAAATAACGGTTCAAGAATTAAAATAAAAAATATTCACTGCATTATCCCCCTTAAAATCTTAAATCATTTTTTTAACTGAAATTCTTTTGAGAATCTGATTTTACAATAATAATTACCATTAAATTTGCATATGCTAGTAGTTCAAAGGACAGTAGACCTCGCAGTATACGATCGTATCTTAATTAATATACAGAGCGCTAAACGACAGCTCTCGTAACCTTTTCCGCCAATTTAATTGGTAATCGTAATATTTATGAAAAATGTTACTGGATCATATTTACTGGTAATTTTATGCTCTTCCTCCACGAAGCGGTAAGAATTATTACAGGTTTCGCCGTTCGCCCAGTATTACAGGAAATAACCAACTATACACTCAACTTTGAGTCATAACCAGCCATCTTCAAATGAAAGTGATTTTGAAAAAGTCTTACACGTGGTTTTTTTTAATTTATATATGTATGTTTTTTAATTTCTTACCAAATTTCAAAACGGTCAGTAAGTTTGATTAAAATGGCGTACCCCCATTATAGTTAAATTAGAGGCGTCATCTTGAAAAGGAAGTAAATAAGAAAAAACATTTACACGTCATTTGGTATGATGTACTTATATAAAGTGACGGTATGGTACTTTTGTGTGGTACTTTATGTAAAATATCTTCGTACCAAATTTCAAAATAATCGGTGAATGGGTTTGGCCATAACTGCGTACACTCTTCATCTTAAAAATAGAGGTCGTCATCTTGAAATAGAAGTGAATGGGTAATAACCTTACACATATGTCATTTAGACTTTATACTTGGTACCTCCGGAACAATTTTCAAAACAATCTGTCAAAGCTTTTGCCAAAATTGCGTAACAAACACAAATCAAATGCCGATCAGTCGAGTTAAAACAGATCTCGCTTCTCTCGGTCAATTAGCATTATAAATTTTATTAATTCATTTAAAAATAAAGAAATCGAACCTGTCAGGGTTCATTTTATTTGTATTGCAATGTAACTTCAAAATTTAAAACGTTAGACTTTCAGGATTTTATGCTGATTAAAATTATATTTTCAAAATAGCGTAAGTAAAAAAAATAGTTTTGGTAATTCACTTCTATCACTTCAGCCAGAAGTTTATTTCTTTATGAACTTATTTTTTAAAGGAAATAATATGATCCATATATTTCGTTATTATAAATCCTTTAACAGTTTATTATTATTTCTGCAACAATATTAGTTTTTTGTCAATTTCATATCGCGATAAATTTTGGTAACCGTAAACATTAAAATTATTGTCATTCCTCAGACTCGAAATTGGACAAATTAAAGAAAATTGTATTGGTAATAAAAAATGCAGTGTGATATCTGAAGAATTATTGTTGTTTAATTTTCTCTACATGACCTCACATTAAGTCAGTCATCTTCCTAATATAATTTTTCCACCATTTAATACGCTAATAATTTTCATTTTTGCTTGTATTAAAACATTTTCTCTGTGAAAGTTCGAGTTTTTCAAATTGTAGTTACTCTCAAAAATAATAATAAAATAATATTCAGAACAGGAAAATGTCTTTTTCCTGAAACAAATCTCAAAATAAAAGAAAATTGGTTTATAACAGAGAGCCAGCGAAAAGAAGGTTTCATCAATGTCTAATGGCAATACAAAGTTCATTAGAAAAGAACGCAAGTCCGGATTTACACGTTTGTAAAAACCCCAACGCTTTCCTAAAATACAGTAAAAATTTGGCAGTCATATTTTACTTTTTTTTTGATAGACCTTATAACAAGTTCTCACAATGTTACATATGTTCAGTATAACCAAGTAATAAAATACTTCAAGAACGTTTGATACAATATTTAGAATTTTAAAGTGATAACTTTTATGGTCGCGGTTGAAAAATATGCGTATTTGCTATCGCATCACGCTTGATTTCGTAACGCATACCTCACAACATATAATTTGTTCATGTATATATGTAGACTTGAAGTGAATACTTCTAAACAGCTGATCTCGTGCAGCAGCTGTGTTTCAATATCATTTCAATTGAAGTTATGTTTATTATTCTTGTTAATTTTAAAAATATGTATTTTCTAAATTTGTGTAGTTCAATTATTTAACGGATATAACCTATACCAAATTTTTTTATCCCAGAATCACAAATATTATATTTAATATTATACTTAGACTATTAAATCCCTTCTTGCATGCAACTGAATTTTTATAAAAATAATTAAATCATAATACTTGAAAAAATACACAGTCAAGCAAAAGAAGTAGACACTTCTGTCGGCCAGTCCTGCGACTGCCTACTATTTTGCATAATTAAATTATATTAATAATTAAGATCAGATATTAAATAAATTTTACTTGAATTTTGTAATTAGTAAAAACAATTCAAATATTCTTCTCCATTGAACAATTGTTTTTTTTAACGCGAGCATAAAAGTTTTCACTTCTGTCGGCACTACCCCAAGTGCCACACGTAATTTTTTGCATTTATTTTAAATTTTACTTAATTGGAAAATATTCCATTTAAAAAGAAAATTTAAACAAACTTAAACATTGAAATTTATTCAATGAACTGTCAAAAATTAAAAAAAATGTTGCATCTCCGTTATATTTTTGTGGATATAATAATGCTGTTGTTTAGCATTGTAAAACATTCTTCACACATATACATAATATTAATCACATTATAATACTGAAAGTTGTGTGTGTGTGTGTGTGTGTGTGTGTGTGTGTGTGTGTGTGTGTGTGTTCGTTATTCAATCACGCTATAACTACTGAACTGAATGAGACGAAATTTGATACGAACATGGTTTAGGTACCTGTAATGGAAATAGACCTATTCCCGTTTTAAAAGAACATACTATCTACCTAGTTCAACTTAATTATTTAGTATTTAGTTACGTGACAAGTGTTATCTGTATAACAGTGACGTTTTATACGATTATTATATATTGGTAAGTGCGAATAATAAATATTTAAATTATTTTAAAGCCATTATACTACTTACTCAGTCAGTAGAAAGAGCAGTGGGGTAAATCAAGCCCCACTTTTACCCTCCCTCAACCCCATATGGCGCCATTCTGTCAGGCGAGTATCCGCCATCATATAATACTCCGATAAGTAATCGACTGTATTAACCTCTAGTCTGTATACCTCAGATAAGTCAGACAAAAAACAGTTTGTTATATACGTATATAGCGTCAACAGATCACGGCAATATACACATATATAGTTATTCTATGCTGTCTACAATAGAACCTATATGACATCATAACAGCAGGAATTTTTTTGGAGGGAGATACGAAATAAGACACAACAGTATGTTTCGACAAAATAGACTATTTTATTGAATATATTCACTTGCAAACACATTTAAAGTCGTGTAATACAATGTGTCATAGCTTCAACTGAGTGTCACTATTTGGAATGTGTGACCTCAGCCGAATCGTTCTGCCATCAGTAATAACGTGTAGTACATTTTTGTAAAACACAAAGACAAGAATCCTCTTGACATTGACGGCAGTCGACCATGTCCTTACACGTAAACGTCGTGCACATTTTTCTGCAGCACGCGTATCCCTGGATCTTGGTTTTATACACAATCAGCTTCATATTCCATTTCTGAGCCGATTTACATATACAATAACAAAATGACATACAATTGCATATTCTGCATGCAAGACCGTCTACTTGACAGTTGGATGCCACGAAACATTTCAAGTCACAACAGTACGCATGCATGTCGGGTGCGTATGCTGAACCAGAAATACGTAACCATAGAAAACAGGGACAAATAAAAAGAAATGTGCTTCAAGAAAAAAATACACGTATATTAAAACCCACATATTTATACAATATTGTATACATATTTATACAATAAAAGAACAATCATAGTAACACATAAAAACGAAAAAATGCTTGCTTGTGTATGAGTGGCATACAATTCAAAGAAAATATATGGTATACAATAAAATAACAATGCATAGTAACACATAAAAAAGAAAAAATAATGCTTGCGTGCGTGCGTGCGTGCGTGCGTGCGTGCGTGTGTGTGTGTGTGTGTGTGTGTGTGTGTGTGTGTGTGTGTGTGTGTGTGTGTGTGTGTGTGTGTGTGTGTGTGTGTGTGTGTGTGTGTGTGTGTGTGTGTGTGTGTGTGTGTGTGTGTGTGTGTGTGTGTGAGTGACATACAATTTCACATATTGTAACATATACATACACATATTGTAATATGTTGTATACAATAAAAGAACAATGCATAGTAACACTTATAATATTTATATATAAGAAAAAATAATACTTACGTGTGTGTGAGTGACATACAATTAAAATATAATATATAGTATACAATAAAAGAACAATACATAGTAACACTTACAATACTGATACAAAAGAAAAAATAATGCTTGCGTGTGAGTGACGTACAATTCAAAGCAAAGCGAAAGAACAGTGTTTCAAAAATACAATTTACATGTCCCAACAATCCAGGACCTGCAGACAGGTCATCTACTCAACTGTCCAGAGCAATCTTTGCATAAAATGTGCCCAAACGGGAACAGTGAGTGATCCTGGGATGGACCAAGACATACAGGGCAACAAGCAGCAAAAGGTCATGCATTGCATGTTGTACGGGCGCGACAGGAACACAGTGGATTTGAGACATCCAAAGGAGTCGGTCCGTGTTGGTGCAGTCGACTGAAGCCTCTGCGTAGATAGTGTAATTGTCTGAAGCGTAACCATCCTTATAAATTGGATGGTAAAATTCCTACTCACACGCACATGAGTACTCGAGTACGCCATAACCACATAACCATATCCCACAGTCACAATCCCATCCCTCGAATAACGTTCCTCGCACTTGACCTCTCACTGTCGTTGGAGGCAGATCGTCGTAAGTATACCTCCGGTTACAATTAAGACACTAAAAATAAAACATGATTAAAAAATAGACAAAATATGGAAAACAAAAGTCAAACACACACACACACACACACACACACACACACACACACACACACACACACACACACACACACACACACTCACACACAAAGGAATATACTTACATAATTCCGTATTCTATCCCGTCGCTCAAACGCTAATAAACGTTTAAAAATTATGGTGGAAATGGGCCGCCTTGACCCCGGATCCTAACGTTCTGAGACACACCATCCTCAAAAGATTGCGTCTCGTCCACAAAAACTCATTGGAGTGAAGTGTGGAAAGATTAATAATAACACGTATATTGCATTAGTGGCAACAGGACGAAATTTGTTGTTTAGACGGGTCTATACAGTCTCTAGAACGTTGTTACTAATTATAATAATAACAGGTTCGAATCTCTGGAGACCAGCCTTTAAAATGGCTTTGGTTGTGAAGGTTGTCGCGTTAACTGGTTCCCTGTTATTTGCCTTAACCTCGGGCGAAACCGATTCCGCCCATGTTGATGTCTTTTGCGGCTATGTAGATGAGCCTATTTCTCTTTCAAGTGGTAATAAAAGTAAGTAATCACGTGTGGGATAGCAAGTCGATATAGTGGTTTATGTACGCTAAAAGTGCATAATGATATGCCGTTCAACAGGCTTTCGATGTCTGTAGTAAATATTACGCTCTAACGTTTTATCAGGACCTCGTGAGACCCAATATTATTATAGCGTTTGGTGAAAGGGAACTTTTATGAGCGTCTACAGGCGGACAATGCCCGCTTAATTTCGATAGAATAGGGAAAGTTCTCGCGTATGTGTTCAATCCTAATTTACTTTGGTCTAGACAAGCCGATATTCATTTTGACAGTGGTTAAAATTGGGACAGTACTATAGAAAATCTTGCAGACGCATCATTATTTTTATCAGGTACTCGTCCATGAAAAAAGGTCACGCGCTCGGATTAAGTCATAAAAATTCTTCCGGTTCTGTAATGTATCCCATTAGGTATTCGGTTTTAAATATGTCCAAACTGGATCTGGCGCCACTTGATATTCAAAATATACAGGCTTTGTACGGACCTAAACCTACTCTCTTACCGCCTACTGCAACTACCTGGTGAACAGTTTTATATGGATTTTAATGTTTGTGTTTTTTAACGTTTCATCCATTGCTAGACACAGCTGACATGTTTAGGGGGGGGTCCCTCGTCAGGGAATCTCGCACACACGTAGTTTAGGGGAGAATTAACTCCACGACAGGTACCTTCGAACACAAGGTTTAGAGGAGAATTAACTCCGTGTCAGTGACCTACACACACACACACACACACATACGTGCTCTAAGCAATGACTATTATCTCTAACGGTATTACCGTCAAATACAACGTTACCGTTGTACCAATCGATTTCATGGTAACACGTCTGAAGCCAGAGTGCAGTTTTTCTACATTTGTCGTTTTCTACAAAAGCGTGAAACTCAACAAACACTAGCTGTATGTTTTTTGAACAAGACTATCTCTTCGTATAATCTCGGGCAGTGTGCTTGAAATGAGTTTGTCGCTGTCCAGACAATCAATGATGTACGAGATTAAATCCTGTTTAATATAAAACAACTCATTGAGTCGTCGCGATACCAGCGACGCACTATCCCGGAATAAGTTCCACTTGTCCTTGGTCAAGGAGACCGCGTTTTTACCCACCCCACTGTACAACTGGACGTACCGCTTACCGAAAACATTTTTTATAATGGCATTATCAGCACTAAGTGGAAATTGTTTTGGTCGCTATCGTGGCAGCGTTGACCACTGTCGAAATGTTTGACAACTCCACCATGACCTCGTTGAACAGAGAGTGTGTAAAGTATGTGGATATTTGATCGGAATGTACCATCACGTCCAACGCATGCGCAGGGTGTTGGAATAGGCCTGTCGTGATAAACTTACTGCATTCGCTGTTGATAAAATGTACCGATTTCAAATAAACTCCCAATGAAAGGTTAGGTGGGACCACACGTTTAGTAGACGTTCCACGTCTATCCTCTCTGACTCCATGGCTCATACTGAGCCTTATAACGTATTACACGTACCTCCTTCCCCCATTCCTAAAAACCTTACTATATTTTTAATCGCTGCTGTAAGTAGAGAGTAGCTCATATGTTTATCGTAAAAGATAATACAATAGGCTGTTGTACTGGCGGAAAAATTCTTCAAAGCCTCTATTTCCAGTCTTACGTCGACCTTTCTTAACCGTCCTATTTTTACGACTGACATGTGTTGTACCCAATTTAACACTTATCACCTCTAAATACATTCACAAGCTTAAGTAGACCATACATAAAATATATCAGAAATCAGAGATTACAAGTCTTTGAGACGGTTTTTTTTCATACAAACAATATTGAATATATTGAAAATATTTTTTTCGAAGCTTACAACACCTCCCAAAAATTCGTTATACACAAACATGTTCTTTTCGTGGAAAAAGTAAAGATTAATGGCCGTATATTAAAAAGCACCCTTAATCGTCGGCGGTACACCTTTAAACAGATCCGCAGTTAGGCCTGCGTTAATGCACTGCTTATCGCAATCGTCATACCCTAAAACGCTAGAGTTGCCATCAAGGACAAACATCTGACCCTGATAATTAGTAAACACGGCGTTTATCGGTTTCTTAATGCTCATCCTCGCCCAACTGTCTAGTAGGAAAGAGGACTTGTCTTCTCAAAGTAGGATATTCTATAATGTCTACGATGTCGTTTCAAATTAAAACGATATCGCTATTAGGAGTCTGGTATATTGCAGTAATGTTTGTAAAACCGTAATATAAATAACGTATCCAGTCCGTAATTAATTCGGGCTCCACTTCCGCTCGACCTCTCATCGAATCATCTAAATTTACTTTCCACACGTACTTTCCGTAAAAGAAGTAAATTTGTTTATTCGTATTCAAAACCGTATTAATTTCACGTCTGATTGTAGAAAGACCCAGTTTAGGAGAAATTGATGTAATTGGTGTATTAGTCGCATTAATAATACTCCTTCTTGCACTACTAATGGGTGTAGCAATAATACTAGTAGTGGGGGGAGTTGACTATAATTTTACATATTTTCAACAAGTTTGGGAGAGGACACTGTTTCCTATCTTTCAATCATAGCCACTGTATTTTCCTCGAATTTCTTTAACGCCTTCGTCTCTCCTCATTTTATCATGTTTCCCGGCAATGCTCTCCTCGCTACACGAGCGATGTTATATGTACCACATGTACATCAAGTAACCAGCTTGCTATTTCTTACGTATGTACACGGTGGGCGCTGACCACAACGATTTCTATCGCTCGAGTGCATTTACGTGGCTGACCTTACATTACCACAAACGGTTTTTCTACATTACAGGTACACATACTACACGTTAATAATGTCGATTACTTTTTTTATATTACAGGTATACAGACCTATACCTATCTATTTATAATTATAAATATATAATTATTTATCGATTACTAATCGGAGTATTACGTAATGGCGGATAACCGCCTGACAGAACGGCGTCGGCGACGGTAGCAAGATGGCGACGGGGGTGGAAACGCAGAACAACGCCGAGCAATCGGGGGAGCCCATCTAAAGTGGGCGCACCAAGAAGCACGCGCGGAGGATGAGCTACCAATCAGGATGGCGACGGTAGCAAGATGGCGACAGAGAACATGGCGAAGGGGTGGAAACACAGAACAATGCCAAGCAATAGGGGTTCGAGGGAAACCAATCTGGAGAGAGTGCATCAATCAGATCACGCGGTGGGTGAGCAACTAATCAGGAGGGGTGCAACGAGGGGAAACAATCAGCGCACGAGGAGGTGCGACCAGAGGAACCAATCAGGGCATGAGGGGTGCAGCCAGAGGGGGTGCAGCCAGGGGGGGTGAACCAATCAGAATACTAGTGAGGAGGGCGCGTGTGGGTGTAGGTGGAGCTATTGGTGTGACTTCACTTGTAGGGAGGGAAAAAGTGGGGTTTGATTTACCCTACTGCCCTTCCTACTCCAGTCCAACTTAATTTTATGGTATTTAGTCTTGTGTTAACTGTGTAACAGTGAAGATTTATACGTTTGTTATATATTGGTAGGTGTAGATAATAATTATTTAAATTATTTTAAACACCGTTATACTACTTACCCACTCCAACTTAATTATTTAGTATTTACTTTTGTTGTGTGTTAATTTTACAACAGTGACGTTTTAATAATATTTTACACTTCTTAATATAATAATATAAATCTGAAAGTTCGTGTTTGGTTGTTATTTAATAACGCCTTAACTACGGGACCGATTGAGGTGAAATTTGGAATTAACATAGTTTAGGTACCTGAAATGGACATAGACGTATTCCCGTTTTAAAAATCTTAATTCCTGTTATTATTTATTACAAAATTACTGTTTAGAAGCTTACATTTGCAATGATTTTAATTGAAAATTTTTGAAAACCTCTTATAATTCAAAAAAACCTGATTTTCCAGTTCAAAAGATCGCAGTTTCCATTGAATTAATAAGTCGTATGGTCAGACGTTAAGAGTAGCAGGAATGCATTTGGGAACTCCTGCTTCTCCCACGGTCAGTTACATATCGCTTGTTCTTGAGTGTCGAGTAGCAAAAATCTATATATCTTAGCTGGAAACCATAAATCATAAATATTTTATATATTTATATATATTAAATTGAAATAATCCTATTCTGATTATAAAAATCGAGTAGGCCTGTAAATTTTATTACCTACATTATAATTGCGGGCGAATTCGTGACGGGTAACAGTTAGTAAATTATAATTAGTGATTTAAGTGATTAATTAAAAAATGTATTAAAAAATATAAATTGTACGCTATGCAAAGTTTCAAGAAAATCTATTGAGAGAAATTGCCTCGAAAACTGATTTTTACATTTAACCGGCGTGTAAGATATGAATAAGTCAGCGGTCAGTCAGTGCATCTCCGCACTTGCGCAATTTAAGGTTGTCTATTTGAAATGCTATTACATACATAATCGCTAGAGTAGCAGTTACTCTGTAACTGCAGTAGTTACTGCCGTAAGCTTTCCCTTGCGTTCATGCATTACCTCAGCCTATTAGCATTACCGGCATAAAATATGAAATGTACGGAGTTATCTACTAGTTATATGAAGGTTCTACCAAATTGTTTGTAAATTATGTTCTAGTGGGTAGGGTGTATAAGGGAACTCGTAAGTATATATCGTAAAATGTGCACCACTTTGTCTCTTTATTGTTACTAGTTACGCAATAGACGGAGTAAGTAATAAGCCATCATCCAATCAACGTATAAAGTATAAAGTGTAAAGTGTAAAGGAACTTCTCGTCCGTATTTTAATCTTGAACAAATTGAATATAAAGTTAAATTATACGATTAATCTTCAACTTTCCACTTAACTCTAGAAGTGTAAAATAGAGGAGACTACGTTGTAGTTTAAAGTCATAATATACTCGTATGTTACACACACGCGCGCGCGTTCGCGATATAAATATAAATTACATTTCTGGTGAAATAACGGAACAATGTGTTTTTTTAGAAACAGTTGTGCTGAACGGATGTACTTCGGTTTTCAGTATTATTTATATTTAAGTGAACCACTGATATTATGTTTGATCTAGGATTGATCACGAATGTTTCCACTGTGAACTGTCCTTTCACTCTCTCATGTTGACTTGAAATTATCATTCCTCCCTTAATCTGAAATTTACTCTAACAAACACTTTATATACCACATATCACGTTAAACCAAATATCACTCATCACGGTTTTTCCAAAACCATTGAACATATTACAATAAAACTTGGCATACGTCATCTAAGGCCGTAGACGCTCGCTAAGAAACAGTTTTAAAACAATCCATCTCTAAAGGGTTAAATAGGGGTAAAACGAACTTTAACCTTTTTTCCGTATCTCAAGACCCAAAAAATGTAGAGACTTCATATTCCGTACACAAATTTACCTTAGGCTTTAGAGGACCAAAAGGAAGGTATTGTCCGAAATTCAACCATTAACGGGGTAAAAATGAGCTTTCCATTCCATCTGTGTGTGCTTCCCGCAGGGCAGTGCAGACTACTTGCACCTATTGAGAGGATTTAAACATCTCTCACGGTCTCTCCGAGTCTAACACACGTTTACACTTACACTACACTTTCCACTCACACTTACATTTAGCGAGGCGATAATAGCCTCAATGTGCTTTTCGTCTTAAAATAAAAAAAATATCTGTGTTTCTAGATCTAAAAGACGTAGAGATCTGAAATTTCATAGTCAGGTTTGTTTTAATTTGAGTTTGCACAAAAAAGTGGTTTTCAAATATTTCACCCCTAAAATGTTTAAAATGGACTAAAAAAGAACTACATTTTATCTCTGTATGTCTACGTCCGAAATAAATAAATATGTAAAACGTTTCCTGAAGTTACAATTTTGCATGCTAATTAGTGCCCTTTATACCCATAATTGAGAAAAATATTCTACCAGTATCCTTCAATTATTTTAAAACGGCTGTTCAATCTTTTTAACGTCAAATATCTCGAACGTCGTTAGTTTTACATAAAATTTACAAGAAACAAATTGTTTCCGTTTTTTAACGACAAAGAGGATTTTTATTCTTTCTTTCTTAAAATAAAACGGAGTGTTCACCAAAAACAGAAAACACTATTAATTCTTTGTAATTGTTTGCAACGACTCGAGATAACAAAAGCCATAACAAAATTATTTTTCTCAGATTTTGTCAATTTTCCTTTAGGCGAATAATAAAAATTTATTTTATTGTTGTTAAATCATCAAAATATTTTTTTTTGAATTCTGTAATTTTTTTAAAAATTATTTTTTATATTTTTTTTAACGTCTGACTATTGTGCACACTTGGGCTAATGCAGACGATGGGATGATTTATAGCGTATGAAAATGTCAAGCCATCGCCGGAAATCGAACCCGGATCCTCGGGGTGAAAGCGTAGTACGCTATCCACTAGGCCACCGAGGCGGCTGAATTCTGTAAAGTTACCCTAACGATGTACGAGGTTAGTAGATTTGATTATGCAACATCTTCAAACCAATAAAAGGAATCAAATTATTTTTCTGAAATCGGGCTTTGGGACAATGTGCAGTATGCAAACTTTTAACTCTATACTATTTTCCGTTAAAACCTAAATATGTTTTTTAAAAACTTAAAATTTCGGCTAGGTAGAAATGTCAGCAATGTAGGTAATATATTGGCAGAAACATATTAAAAATTTTGACTAAATGAAATATGAGTCATGAAATTTTCGAACAGTTTTTGGAAACATTCTGTGTATGCGGTGTTCCACGAAAAAACGGGAAACGTTTCAGGCCATATTTTACAAGTGAAAATAACGGAAACTTTAAAAAAATATGCAAACGTTCGAGTGCAAAAGTGTTGCTTTTGTGCTACGTCTAGTAAAAGATATCGCCTGGATTTGAGCTCTTCCGATAAACAAAAACCAACTGTAATTTTGTACCTCAAATTAGGGACTATTTTTAGTGAGTATTTATGTCATTTAAGTTGAAAATACAATAAAACAAGTCTCACAATTGTAACCCCCTCCCGTAATTCATAAAATTTCCATATAACGTCAAATAGTAAAACAAAACGGATTCGAAGTAAAAACATTTTGTGTCAAAAACCATTTTTTTTTAGTTTAGCGATACTAAAAATGTATTATTTATTTATTTACTGAACCAGTATTTTTAAAATGATTGACATGTAACCGCAGAGGGAAACAAATCCCTGTACGCAGACTGGTACTTAAAACTACTTACAAAACTAATCAATATTGAAAGAAAGTTTTCCTACAACATGTGTTTAGCCTACATATTTTATATTCGATAATTAAAACCATCATTCTGTATTCAATAACCACAATTATTACTTCTATTTAACATCAATTGTTATGTTCATTTATTAGTGTTTATTTATAATGCTATTTTTTGTTTATTTAATGTTTAATGTTATTTTTAATGTTTTCTTATTAAGTGTTTTCTTATACATACGCTTTCTTATCCAAAGATAGTAAATTGTATAAATTTATTTTTCTTATATTTCTTCTCACTTACGTCTTTTTGCTATTTTCGGATAATATTACTATTTTATTCCTTGTCATACTATTTGAATGTACGTATGTAGCTTTTAAAGTTTCATAACGAAACAATAAAGATTCCAATTGGAAAAGTTGTTCTAGTGTTAAACGTTTCTTGTCTATTGAAAATCCATTTTTATTTATAATTTTTAAAATTCTGTTTTGTTTGACTTTATTTAAATACTGATAAATGTTTGAGATTTTCTAACAACACTTACAGATAATTTTAAATAATACATGGGCCCTACAGTAGTCACATAAAAAATAATAAATTTTAACAATTAGTTTGATCAAACACAACTGGAAATCGAAGACTGAGTTTGAACCTAATAATGATTATTCCTTTCTACTAAATCTCAAAATGTAAAAAAAAACACCCATTTTATTTATTTCCGGGATAGATCATACCAGAGTATCCGATCAAACTGAAATTCTACTATAGTTGTCGCGCGATAAGTGAATTTCCACCAAGGTATAATATTTCCGTTAACTGAGATTTATTTCAGATTTATGACTGAAGATAGCAGTAGTGCATCTACAATGCAGTTTGTTTACAGCAATATTGCCATCGGTAATATTGCCTTTTTCTTCTCTCCGCTAACCCCTCACACATTATAATTTTCATTAACGTATTTATCATTCACCGCTGTATTTATAATGAACTTCAGTCAAGTCAGTATTTATTGTTCTTGCTGAAGAAAGGATGATGATTACAAAGTAACCTTTTCACAGTAATATTAGTTTATTACCAGGGGACTCTTTTAAAATTTCGCACTATGAAAGTTTTAAGTGAACACAGTCTTATGAATAACAGTAGTCGTTGGGATGAGGACGGTAGTTGGAAAGAAGGGAAAATATGTTTAAAAAATAAATCCAAAAGCGATCGTTATGAAACAATAATCACAAATTTATGGCTGTCATCGACCGTAATAGTAACATTAACCTGTTGTTAAAGAGAGGTGTAAACCGTAATATTCAAATACAAATAAGAAAATAAATGCGAAATGTTAGAACATTATGTTTGTTTCTAGCGTTCTATATCACAAAGTCCATAATAACCTCGGATTTTATTTTGAAATTTTAACTGTACTTCGTATTTTATGATGTCCGTATCATAAAAATATACGGATAAATATATATCTATTTATAAATTTTTCTAAAAAAAATATATCTATGATAAATAGATAAAAGTATGATGGAAGGAGAAATCACAAATATATTTGTGTAAAAAACAGTGTCCAAAACTTATGTTTGGTATTCAAAATGCTCTTCCCAGCTTGTATGACGGGCAGGTAGGTACAGGGCCACATAACCTGTAAGTTTAATGACTTTTAAGCAAATACTAATATTGTTCTAAACACTTTATCCAAAAAAGTGGCATTTGTAATGAGATTGTCTATTCCTGATTAATAAATTAGCTTCGTAAAATGTACAAAATATTGTCTGATTTTTCATGCCACTCATGCGCTTGCGAGCTACGCATCCATGATGCCGTTTTGCCTACGACAGTTAAAAGTGTCTTTCATGTTAAAATTTTCCACAAGTAGTATGTTTCAGCGCAAAATAGTTTTGCAATGTCAGAAGCCGGTTAAAAAATCTTTGTAAAGATACCTCATTTGTACCTGTACGAATAGTATGTGCTGAGAAAAAGAGATGTTGACTCGAGATGTAATATATATATATATATATATATATATATATATATATATATATATATATATATTAGAACTTTTTTATTAAAAGTAATTTTAGTCATTGAAATTTAATTAATTAAAAATATTTACTAATATTATTTTTGAAAGTATAAGTGGTAGTCGACTTTAGAATGCATTAAGAATACAAACAAAACTTGCTGAAAATGTTTCTAAGGAATTTGTTATAATATCATCTGTTAGATTCAAATATAATTTTATTAAAGTTTAATACATTTCTAAAACGTTGATTTATGTTTAACGGGCCCAACACTTTCATTTCGTAATATATGCATAAGCAAAATATATTTTCAGAATAGAATTCTTCCCACTTTTTGTTTCAAGTATGAATCCACTTAAAATTCGTTTAAAAATATTGTCGCACTTTAAACTTAAAACATATAGGCTAATGCTT